>PVIY010002389.1:76073-92186 GCA_004026745.1 Myrmecophaga tridactyla | reverse complement strand
GTCCCCAGGAAGCCATTTCGGCGCCTGCAGCTTTGGGTCTCTGCCTTCTTCCCACGGGGGGTTCCGGAGCCTCTTGGCCAGCAGGAGAACAGTTTAGGAGGAGGAGTTGGGGGACAGCGCCTATTTCAGAGGGTCCCAGGTGATGGGCTTTCCATCCAACCAAGCTGGGCTTCAGATGCAGTCTTTCTTAAAAATCCATGTTCTCTCTTTTTCCTCTCTGTTTTGGACTCTTTTTTTTTTTTTCTGTCTCGCCTTTGTTCCCGTTTCCCTCTCTTGTTTCTGTCTGAAAATCTCTTTCTGAATCCATCTTTCAATCTCCCTCTTCCTCTCTCTCCTCCTCTTCCTCCCCCTCCTCTTCCCCGTCGCTCTCCTCTCTCTCTCTCTCTCTCTCTCTGGGTACCAGCTGAGTGCATCCTGCCCACCCCCCCAGCCTGCTTTGTTTCCGAGGGGCTTTCTCCCCCCCCGCCCCGTGGCTGAGCCCATGCGCTGGACCAGCCTGGAAGTCCTGGGCCGCCCCTGGGGGCGCTGGGATCTGGCAGAACCTCGCAGGATGCGCCCAGCCAGCTGCCTCCCGAGCCTCTGCAGAATGGCTTAGAGGAGGCATTGTAAGCGGGAGAGCTGGGTTTGCTGCGGGACCCCGCCTCCCAGGCACTGCGAGTGTACCCGTGTGTGCGCACGCCTGTGGGTGAGTGTACACGTGTGTGTGTTTGTGTCTTTGTGTACCCGCATATTTGTATGTAGCTGCTGGCGTGGGGAGGTTTGTCCCGTGTGTCGCGGACTGTGTATCCGGGGTGGGCGTGAGTGTGAGTCGGTGTCCGTGTACGTGTGTGCAAGGGTACCTGTGTGTGGCTTTCAGCCTGAAGGACCCACACACGCGCATGACAGAATTTGCAAGGGCGCTGTGTGGAGAGAGCACAGCGGGACGAGCCCCTTTGAAGGGGAACAAAATGAATCAACAGAGATGGGTATAAAAACGACAGACAGGAATTGGCATTGATTGGTAGACTTGCAGCACCAGTCTCCACCCAGGAAATGAGGTGAGGGTCACCTTGAAAAGGCATCTTGGCTCAAGCCCCAAAAGAAACCCTTCCCTTCCCTTCCGCGGACCCCGGCACCCCTCTCCTGTTTCTCGGGGAAACTCGGGAGAATGAAAGCCCGAGGGGCGTGCTGTGGGAGGCGTTGGGCTCGATTCCTTCCACCTGGCAGAGGCGTTTGCAGCCGGAGCCTCTTCCCTGCCAGCGGGGGCGGGGTGGGGGGCCCACCCAGAGCAGGGGGGAGGACGCTGGGACAGCGGCTCCCTCACGCCTATTACTTTTGAGGCCGAGTAGAAGAAGTTCATTCTGATTTTTTTTCTCTCTCTCTCTGAAAGCGGCCCCGTGCCCCACGAGGCAGCAAGAAAGAAGCAATTTTAGAGAGCGTTTGCAGGACGAGACGGGGCCGTCCTGGTGACTTGCCCCTCGGGGTCCTGCAGGTGGCCCCTGGGAAGGGGCCCCAATGGGGTCTGCCCGCCCCTGCGTGGGCGCCGCCGGCGGGCTTGGCACTGCCCCGGGCTCGCGGTACAGGGGACACCACAAGGGCGCAGACCCGCCTCGGGAGGTTTCCGGTAGCGCGTGGGGCGCTACCGACCCTGCCCCTCGCCAAGGTGCCAGCCAGTTCCCGCGGCCACCCACTCCACCCCCGCCCTGCTGCGCGGCCCTGCCCGCCGGGGCCCTGCACCGTGGTCCCCGGGAACCGTCCACTCAACCCCAGCGGAGCCGAGGCTGCTCGGCCCGCCTGCCTGCCGTTTGTGTGTCCCCCACGCTGTCTCCCTACCTCTGCCCCGAGCCTCGGCTTCAGGCGAATGGGGAAACTTGAATACAGACCCCATGTTAGATAATAGCATTATAGCAGCGATAGATTTCCGGAGGGTGACGGTTGTACCGAGGTTATGGAGGAGAATGTCCTTGTTCTTAGAAGTTGCAGGGGAGGATTCAGGGACGAAGTATCAGGATGTCTGTAGCCGACTCTCAGATAATTCAGAAAATAGCTGACATGATTCGGTAGATAGGATAGATGATCGATAGAGGCATGAATGATCGATAGATAGGTGATACATAGAGATAGATGATAGATAGATATGGAGATTGAGCCCTTATGTGGCAAAATGTTAGCAATTGGTGGATCTCGGATTATGGGTGATTGTTGTGCTGTGCTTGCAACTTTCTCGTAGGTTTGAAAATTTTTGAGTGCCCGTTACCCCGTCTGGGCTGTCAGCCAAGCTTTTGTACAAGGATTGTTTCATTCAACCCTTAGAGCAGCCCTGGGGCTGGGGCCCCTCTGTTGTATCCGTTTTCCAGTTAAGGACACAGAGGTGAAGGGCTCACCCAAAGTCGCATGGCTGGATGAATGGCAAAACCAGGATTTAACCCAGGTCTGCATTATTCCCAAACCCCTGCAATTCCTCCCCCTCTGCTTTTAGATAATTACTAAGGATAACTCAACAGTCTTGTACCTCTAGGAGAAATATCTCTACTTTGAGTCTGAGTGACTTCGGCTCTTTGCTGCAGTGTAAAGATTAAGAACATGGGCTCTCAAGCCAGTCTGGGTTTGCATCCTGACCACTTAATGGCTGTGTGCTCTTGGGCAAGTCACTTAACCTCTCTGTGCTTTGGTTTTCTTCCTCTCTCTCTACGCGCACGCACTCTCTCTTTCTTTGTGAGAGAGGAACAGAAATAGTATCTACTACTGACGGTACTGAAAATTAAAGGAGCTATTCTATGTACAGAGCTTACAACAGGGTCTCAAGTCCGTAGCAAGCAATCAGTAGGTATTTTTGACTGCTGCTCCTGCCGCTGCTGATCTGCTTGCTATTGTGATCCCAGCTCCCAACACTTTGTCCAGTGGTGGATAAACCTGCAGGTCTTTCACCTGCACCCAGGGTCAGCTTCCCGGCATGCCGCCTTTGCCATTAAACAGGGCCCCATGCTCAGAAGGACGCCACACTCAATTCAGTGCTCTGCTGTCACCTTCTCGACGTTCCTGCTCATTTTGAACGAGGGGCCCCCAATATTCAGTTTGCACTGGGCCGCACACATGATACAGCCCGTCCTATCTGCACCCCTTTTGCTCAGACCCCACTGAAAACAGCACTTAGACTAAATGCCTAAGACAAACACGGCTCCAAATGGGCGCAGGCAGGCTGGAGATAAACCAGTGGATCAGACAGGTTCCTTTGGCCACACTCCAGTCTGAAGTCGCACATTCGCCTGCGCTGCCCAGGTTGGCGGCCACCCGCCACATCTGGCGACGGAGCACTTGACGTGTGGCAAGTCCAAATCGAGATGTGCTGTGAGGGGAAGATGCACACCAGATTTCGAGACTTAGTAGGAAAAAAGAGAATGTAAAATATCTTATTAATGATATTGATTGATATTGAATTGATAATGGTTGAAATGATTGTATTTTTAGATATGTTGGGTTAAGTAAGGCACATTGTTAGACCTGCCAGGCTGACCTGTTCCTGGGCATGGTGTGGTCAGTTTCCAGGTTGCTCTAGCCACGCCCCACGGCTGGCGCTGTAACGTCAACCCACCTCCCCCGAACCGTCCATCAGGCACCTCTCTCCAGAGGCGTCCTTGCTGCAGGCCTGCCTCATCCGTTCTCTTCTCCAAGACACTGACTTTTATACCCAAAGAGTTTGTCAACTGACTAAAGATATTTGTAAAGGCAGCAGGTTGGGTGGAAAGGATACTGCCTTTGGAATCAGGAAAAAAAACTTAGAACTTAAATTAAAATCCCTGTTTAGCAGAGTGATCTTGGGCCCGTTACTTAGTGTCTCTGTGCAGGAAAGCAGATCAGCACTGGCTTTAGAGTCTCACGTTCCTGGGTTTGAGGCTTGGCCCTACTGTGTGACACAGGACAAGTCGCTTAGCCTCTCTGAACTCCAGGTTCGTCTCTGCAATGGGGGTTGGTGATACTTGCAGTGTAAGAGTGCTGTGAGAGTTAGATAAGAGGAAGCAGAGAAAATGCCTGGTCAGCAGCCGGCACACGAGGAGAGCACCCTAAATCCCTGTGTTCTCAATGGGAGTGGTAGTCCCCCCCAAATTGTGGGGGATAAATTGATTCATTGGGTGGATGAAAAACTCTTGTTCTTTATGTATAAAGCATAGATATACCTACTAGAAAGTATAGCCATACAGGTATCTGTGGAATTAAAATTTCATGGAGGATCAATCTTTAAAAAAAGGTGCTGTAGGGAAATGATAATGCGAAAAGGTTGAGAAATATTGTATTAATCTGATAGACACAAATTCGGAGAGAGCTTTTCTGTTCTCATCCGTGAGGGTTGGAATTCCCACATTGAGTTTGACAAGTGTTTATCAAGCGTCTCCAGTGCCAGGCACCCTTCTAAACCCTGGGGATGGGGAGTCAGCCAACTGCTTTCCAGCACTTGCTTTCTGGAACCTCTGAGGTCGGGGACAGCCCCTGCCTCTGGGCGGCCAGCCCTAACAGGCATTCCCAGGATCTCAGTCAGGGGTTCTGAGGCCTCCTTAACCCACCCTGTCCCCCATGGTGCCGTGACTTCCCTGTGAACCCCTGTTCTCACCTCCTTAGGAGGAGAACCCGCCCTGCTTGGGGCTCTGTAAAGATCTGGGGAGTGCACCCCTCTCCAGGTGGAGACACAAGAGCCAGCCTCCTACTTTCGATTGTTCGTTTGTTCGTTTTGTGTTTTCCCCTCCTTTGCATTTACAGCTCCTTGGAATGACCGAGATGGAGCCCAGGGAGGGACTGCTTATAAATTCACTCATTGCACTTCTGTTCACTTACTTGGGAAGCCGTCCTGAGAGCGCAGTGCGGGAGGCAGTGCCTCTGTCCTGAGCAGCGTCCCCTTCACTGCCCCCCTTCCAAGGGGTGGAAAAGGAAGGCTGTGGCCACAGTGACCCCAGATTGCAGGCTGTCAGGGATGGCGGCTGCTTCCGGGGCAGGCAGCAGACACATTGTGCCTTTGCTGGGCGAGCAGGACGCGAGGCGCCAGGGGAGCGGAGATGAACCAGTTCCTCCTATCTGATGACCTTTCTCTCAGGGTGACATGATCCTGTTTGTTCTTCTTTGTCCTCTGTCCCCTCCCCTCCTGGAGGGCAGGGTTCTGCTGCCTGGTCCCCCCCACCCCCCAGGCCCTGCCCCCCCTCCAGGTCCTTGGGACTTAGTATTGTATTTCCAGGCAGTAGGGGTCAGGAAGTACCAAATGACTGACAGCGAATCCACGAATGACTATTCATGGCCTGATTGGAGAGAATGTGATGTGGACAGATCCTTATATGACAGGGCCACTGATGCCGTGAGACAGAAAACCATAGTAGAATATGTTTATTAAAGAGAAGATGGCAGGTGCACGGGTGGTTCAGTGGTAGAATGCTCGCCTTCCATGCGGGAGCCCCGGGTTCAAGTCCTAGAACATGCACTCCAAAAAAAAAGATGGGCAGATGTTGACAATTATTTGAACTAGTTGGTGGGGATGGCCGTGTCCATCCAGCTTTCCGTGTATTTGAAAATCTTCAAAAGTTAAAAAAAAATGAAAACAAAAAAATAAACAGGTAGATTGCTGGAGAAATACCAAGGAGGGTATAGCTAACCCTGAATTGGGGGTCAGAAAGTCTTTCTGGAGGGGCTAGTGGCTGAAATGAGTCCCCCAAAAGGTCCCTGAGCATTAAGGCAACGTAAACAGGAAGCAGAAGCAAAAAGGACATGCAGGCAGGCATTACCGAGCAAAGACCTGGCTACACCAGGGTGTGCGGATCAGTGTCCAGAGGCAGGGAGGGGAGAGGCAGCCTGTGTGCCAGCCAGGGGGCCGCAGTTTGGCCTGGGGGTAACGGAGCCAGCCTGTGGTTCAGGCGAGACCCTGCCTGGGCCAGCTTCGCCCTGCGAAAAGTAAAATGGTTAAATTAAAGCCCTCAGCCTATTCCTGCAGCCTTAACTGATTGTCTGGAGCGTGGTTGAGTTTTTTGCACGTCTCAAGGAGTTTCATTTTAGAGATTTCGGGGTTTGGTTTTGTTTTGTTTTACTTAAGTTTGTTTTCCCTGAAAAGTGTCAAGAAGCCTTAAGATATAATGTAGGCAGTTTTCTCAAAGGCGAGCCGAGACTGGTTCTTCCTCGGAGGCCAGGAGCGCAGCCAGTCTGGACACCTTGGTGCACTGTCCCCTCCATGGGGGACGCCAGCTCCCTCCATCTCCACCAGATTTGCTCTGTGGACGGACGCACCGGGAAGCAGGTTCGGTTTATGTTTTGTTTCGCTTTTTGACCAAAGTGGCTGTTCTGGCCCCACACGCCGCTAACCACGGGGCGTCTCGTGACCCGCCGTCTGCCCCGGGATCTGGGTGCCCACTTTTTGCCCCCCGGATTCCACCGTTTCCCCAACCCAGCTGGACGGCGCCGTGGGCACCAGCCTCTGCCCTCCGCCTTCCCACGGGGAGACGGCGCGTGCCTCGTGGGCAGGCGAAGCTGTGCGTCTGGTACGAACAAGGCGCCGGCGGGTCCCTGGGACCCTGGGAACCATGACCCACGAGTCCCACCCAGAGGCCAGAAGGTTTGGCCAAGACCTGGTGGGTGAAGGCTGGTAGGGCTGCGTCAGAGGAAGGGGCAGGCTCGCCTGTTTGGTTGAAATACTTGGCAGAAGGTGATGCATCCAGACATTTTTCTTTTTTTTTGCACAAGCCATTTATTTTCTATTGTGGCAACACAGATGCACATAGGACAATTTTCCCTTTTAAACATATTTAAGTGTGTAGCATTCCCAGTGTTACATCCCCCCCGCCCTCCATTCCCAAAATTCTTTCATCTCCCCCAGACAGAAGCTCTGTTCCCTCTGAGCAGTAACTCCCACTCCCCACTCCAGCTTCTGGTAATCTCTAATCTACTTTCTAAATTTGTATAACAAGGTATGTATTACTTATATAAAAATTAGCTGTTTAACAAATCCTCAATTTGTCATAGATATTTCATATGAAAGTGTGCCTGGTGGTACACTTTTTGATGGCTGTCTCCCCGGACCCCCGCTTCGCTGGCTTTCCTGCACCAAAATGCTGAATGGGTTGGGCTAGAAGAACAGGAAACAAGAAAATGTAGGCAGCCTCTTTCTCAAAGATTAATTATAAAAACACCCATCAGGCAGTCCCCATCACCTGGAGTAGTCCTAAGTATTGTGCAGATGCCGGGTCTTCCCCTCAAAGGATTTCCTATTCCATTGTGTGGGACGGAAGGATTTGAGGTGGGGCATCCGGAATTTGGAAGGACTTGAGGTGGGGCATCCGGAAAGCGCTGAGTGTGGGCTGAGGCTGCAGCTGCTCCCTTAGGTCAGTAAAGGACGCGTGGACACCCACCGCGACATGGCCACAAGGTGAGATCTCGGGAAGGCTGTGGGCAGGGATCGCTGTCTGTTGGAATCTCTGTTCCTGGGGAAGGGGGTAACTGCTGGGCTGAGGTGTCTGATGAGGTTTCTGGATAAGGACCGAAGCCACCATCCTGGCCACGTGTCCCCTTCAGGCTCTTCAGACCCCGACAGCTTTGGTTCTCATCCCACCTCCACGGTCTCCAGCTGTGTGTCCTCAGGCAGGCGTCAAAACTCTCTGAGCCGCTTTCGTCCTGTAAAATGGGAACAGCCATCTTTGCCTTCCAGGATTAGATGAGATGGTGTGAGCGAAGCCATGAGGCATTCATTTACGAATTCACAGCAGATACACGCATGCATACGTGAATGAAAGCCCCTTTGAATCCATGAAAAGTTATTTTCAAGGGCTATTGTCACCATGCGCCGTAACTCTGATCACCAACAGAGTGTCTCCAAGAGGCAAGCTGTGCAGACCTGGAGGAGTGAAATGATTTGTATGAGGCTATGTGGCATTTGCTTACTTAGCAGGTCCTGGAGTCTGTGAAAGTTATTTGTTTGAATGGGAAGTATATCTCCCCCAATTGTGCCAGCTTTATTTGCCTGAGTGTCGTTGGTCCCGTCTTCTTGGGACACCAGATCCCAGAGAACAGAGCAGGGTACGTCTTGCTCACTGACATGTCCTGGGTTTACACAAGCTGGTTGGCAAACATTTGTGGAACTGAGCAGAATGATTTGTAAAACCAGACCTTCTGTGGCTTTGGCCTGGGGTTGCTTCCTTAACATCGGCCCAAGCATGCTTCCTCAGCAGATTTTGTTCTTTGGCTCGCTCCTCCTTGTAGGAATGGAGATAGAACGCGCTCGTTGCTTTGTAAACACTGCTTTCCTGCATGTGTCCTACCCCAGAACGACAGATCTGCGTCTCTTGCGTTTGCAGGGCTTGGTTTTGAAGCCTCATTTGCTCTCCTCTCACGCCACGTGTTCCCAGGCTATGGAACCACCTTCTAGCAGCCGTGTGCTCCGGTCCCCTGCAGGTGTGATTGCATTCTACCAAATTCTTCCCTCTGGGAGCCTGGCAGTAGCTGGGAGGTGGGGAGGTCTGTGGGCCAGAGCCACCTGGGTAAAAGGCAGAGACAGCTTCTCTCTGGGGAGACCAGGAAGTCCTGACTCAGAGCACGCTCACTGCCTGTGCACACACCACCCGCCCTTCAGGCCAGAGGTCAGGCTCGAGGAGAGACGAAATGGGGGTGTGGCCTGCAGGAGGCCAAACTTCCACTGTCCAGTGCTCTCTTGTGTGGCCCCAACCCGGCTGAGCGCTCGTGCCCTGAGCAGCAGTCAGTCTCCCCATTCACGGATGAGAAGACTGAGGCCTGACGAGGTGAGCACCTGGCCCCCCTCCATATGGTGCAGCCACAGTTTCGACCCAGCTCTGGCTCAGGTTGCTTTCTCAACTTAGTCCTGCTTTGGGGGCGGGAGGGGAGGACGCTGCATGCCGATTTCTCTCCTTATACGACTAGCTGATGATTGCACAGTGCCCCAAGAAGCAGGTTATAGAAACCATGTGTGCAGAAAGAGGGGGGCTGGGGAAAGCCAGGGGAGGCCGTCCGAGTGGTGGACGGAGCAGACTTGAGCGGGGGCCGGAAGAGGGAGGCCAGACTGACATGGAGCCCTCTGTCCTGATGCCATCCATCCAAGCCCCGTGAGTGGGGGGCCCCTTGGCCCCATCTGTGAAGGCTTTCAGCTCCGGCTTTATTGGTTGCCATGGCAACCCCTGGCCTTGCTGACCAGCAAGGGGTTGGGGGGTGGGGAGGAGTGCTTGGCTGTGTGTGTCATTGTGTCCCCAATCCATAGAAAAGCTGATGATGGGGGCTGCCGGCCGAAAAGGAATGTCTCGAGCCTGTGCCAGCACCTTTGTCTCGGTCCTGAGAACAGCTGGGAAAACGAGAGGAAGCCTCTTTGGGGGTCCCTGGGTAGGTCTGGGTGCCCATTTCTAGCCAGTGATGCATGTGCGGGGCCTGGGAGGCCACATCATGGAAAGATGGAAGCAGGCAACACCTTTACGGTTCATTCAAAGACGGGGTGCAGGCAGGCCCTGGAGGGGGCAGCAGCGCCCCCGGCACCAGGTCGCAGCCCACCCTCCCTATCCCACAAGGTGGGGTCTGTCGGTATTGTCCCCATTTTACAGATGAGGAAACTGAGGCACAGAGGCTACTTAATGGGCCCAAGGTCATCGGGCAGGTGATTGGGGAGGGAGTGGGCTGGAATGACCAGTCTGGTGGAAGTGGTCCTTTGGCAAGGATTTGGAGGAGACAGCCTGTAAGGAGGGGACACGGGACATACCCCAGGAATTCTGGCGCCCTCACCCCTGCGGGTCTCACGTGCCCCTAAGGATCTCTGGCTTCTGAGCTCTAAACGTCCAGCCTCAGTTTCTCCACCTGTCATGGGGCAAATATCGCAGAAGATGGAATTTACATATGGAAGGAACATTGTACTAATAGGTGAGCGATGCATAGCCGATAAATAGCAGCTGCTACTTTTATTACTAGTCTTCTCCCTCCAGAGCAAATTGGAAGATTCTTTTTTTTTTAATGTTTTGGATTTTTTTTTTACACCCCCACCCCCACCCCTTCCCCAGGATTCTTCTCACCCTATTGATTTAACCCCTCCCTGCCCCCACTCGCAAAACAGGTAAGCGGAAGCCAAGAGAGCTAATTAGCATTTTAATTAGAGGAGAAGGTTTGGGGAGAAGTGGATGGGACCCGAAGCCTGTTCTCTGTCTGCCTAAACCAGTTTTCTCAAACGTGCTTTGAGATGAGACGCAGGCTAGGGAAGAGAGCTGATGGCAGGTGCACGAGAGCCTGAAACAAGAGAATTCCGCTTGCTTGCATGCACTCCAGTGGCTTCTATTCTCTTTAACTCAGTGGCTGATTTAAATTTCTCTTTCATTGGTAAGCACATCGAGGAGACTGTGTCAGTTTGTCTATCTCGCTGGCCTCTAACTGCTGCCCAAAATCTGCTGTTCTCTCCATCCTAACAGATGGCCCGAAGCCTTGGGCAGTCAACTGTGCTAGCTAGAATTTAATAACCCGCTCCGATTTTTATTATCTAATTTTCCCAGTTACCTTTTATTTGTAGCAAATGAAAAAAATCAGGGGTGGATGGATAGCAATTACAAAGGATTCTTTGACAAGAATTTTACTTACATTTAAAAAGCGAATTCATTTCAAGAAAAGTGTTCAGTGAATATATGTCATATTAGAATTAAGAACAAAGAAGGTGAAGTGGTGTGCTGTGTAAACAACTGAGGTTTGGGAAACTCGGGGGTAGATTTGCAGTTTCTGAGACCAGAAGTACCCGCAACCAGTTGCTTTTTGTTCAGATTTTGGGGTTTCTCAAAATCCCCTGGGTCACAAACCTTGGAGAGTGCTGCTGCTCCGAAGGCTCCCCCCTGCCCCCCCATCCCTTGGGCCACCCCCTCTGTTTTCCTGATGTGCAGTTCAAGGTCCGGCAGAGTTGTGAAGGGTGCGTTGGAAAGAATGGGGTGACTTCTGGGGGGGGACAGGGGGTACACAGACCTCACGGGAAGCAGTGTCGTGGTGAGGCCTCAGTCAGGCCTGGAACTCGCGGCCTGTCTGCCAGAGGGGCCTCAGGTCCAGACGCACTTAGGGACAATTTCATCCACACCCACATTTCACAGCTGAGGAAACTGAGGCAGGGACAGGATGGCGTCCTTGATTTCTGAGCCAGAGAAGGACCGTGGGCATCAGTGTCGTGGTGACGTCAGCTGGGATGGGAGGTGTTGCTGCTGAATTGTTGTTTTAACAGGAACTGCAGACCTGCTCAGTGCCCCCAATCCAAAGCGCAGGAGTGTTGAGTTCACTCAGCGCAGAGATTAACTCCAGGAACTGTGCGATGTTCTCAATGGCATTGGAGGGGTTTAAGCGGGAGAGTGAGGTGAGATGAATCGCACTTGAAAAGGTCCTTCTGGGGACCAAATAGAAAATGGTGCTTAGGATGTCACACCCTCGTCCTGGTGAAAGAGGACCTCGGCTTGGACCAGAGCGTTTAGGGATGTGCCGCAAGCAGGGATGATCCAGGACCCCTGGGCACCCAGCTCTGCTGTCGCTCCCTTGTGGAACCCTCCCTTGTGGCCAGCCAGTTCCAGAAAATTCCAGAGCAAGACCCCCAGGGAGTATCCACTTGTCTGTTGCACCATTTTTCTCTGGGGCCCCAGAAACCTCCATGAGCTCTAGAGCTCTAGACTCTATGGCTGCATCTTCAGCAGAAAGGATAAGAGCGAGTCAGAGACAATGCATGTCTTGAACACCTATAGTCTACCTGGCTGTTTGCATCAGTTAGCTCGAATTCCTAGAGCAACCCAGCAGGGAGAGGCAGCATCGTCTCCTTTCTACAAGGTAGGGAAACCGAGGTGCAGAGAGTTTTAATAAGTTTCACTCTGTTACACAATTACATCCTTGCCCAGCACACTTCTCCTTACCATCTACTGTGGTGCACATGACAGACATCACTAATCTATCACAGATCTCTTCCCCTCAAAGCCTAAAAGAGGTCATAAAATCTTTCAGCTCAATGCCCCAAGCAGCCAACATCGATTCTTTGTAACCGGAACATGCCCTGCCATTTATTTGCCATCCCATCACCAACAAGAACCCAACCAGTTCCTTCTCTGCTCAAGTTGAGTCTTGTTTATGCTCCTGGCTTGGCCCTCTGAGAAAGTCAGTAGAACACGTGAGTTCTAGACCCATCTCTCTGTGACATTAAAGCAACCACAGCACAATAGTCACCGTCATCCCCGTCATCGGGAGTCACTCTGCCAGGCGGCATCAAGTGCTCATTTCGTTTAGTCCTTAGAAGAAGACAAGAAATGGGAACTATTATCATCCCCCATTTTACAGACAAGGAAGCTGAGGCAGACTATTAGAATGCAAGCACCATGAGAAGAAATTAATCTTGGTCTCATTTGCTGTTCCATCCCAGTACCCGAGCACAAGGCCAGGCACACCACGGGGGTGCAATATTATCCGCTAAGTGAGGGAGTGATGCCAGCAGCGGGCTGAGGGCAAGCTTAGGGTCACGTGGTCTGTAACCTGCAGGAATTCAAACCCAGGCCTGTCCGACTGAGCCTGTCATTGCTCTCTACACCCTTTTCTGGTCCTTTCTCCCCATCTGTAAACGGGCAGTTGGCTCCAAAATTTTAAGGTAAAATTCATATGTATGCATCTTAAAATTTTTTGTTTATATCATGAAAGTGATCATCAACTATTTTAAAGTGTACAATTCAGTGCCTTCAGTATATTCATGTATTGCATAATCATCATCATTATCCAGCACCAAAACATTTCCATCCCCCCAGGAGACCCTGTACCCATGTAGAAGCCTCCGGCAACCACTAACTTACGTTCTGTCTCTATAAATTTGCCCACTCTGGCTGGATATTTCATAGATGGAATCGTAACATGTGGTCCTTTGCATCTGACTTCTTTCAACGTAGCATAGTGTCTTCAAGGTTAATCCATGTTGTAGCATGGAACAGAGCTTCATTCCTTCTTATGGCTGAACAATATTCTGCCGCGTGGACAGACCACATTCCTTATCCATTCTTCTGCTGGCAGATGTTTGAGTTGTTTCCATCTTGAGGCTGTTGTCCTAAATCTGGTCATTGGAGCACAAATATCTGTTCTAGTCGCTGCTGTCAGTTCTTTGGAGTACATACCTAACAGTGGGATTGCTGGCTTATATAGTAATTCTATGCTTAATGTTGTGAGGAATCCATAATTCTTAAAGGCGAGGGCATCTACAAGACTGAGGCATTGGGAGCCGGACCCTGGCACCTTCCTCCTCACCAATTCCCACCCCACTTGGCACCTCCCATGTGCCTCATGGCCCTTCCTTTCTTCCTTGCACACCTCTGTGATTTCCTGTCCCGGCCACACTCACCGTGCATCCAAGTCCTTGACCTTTCACCCCTCTGAGCACTTGCTCATGCCATACCCTCCCTCTGGAATGCCTCTTTCTTCTCTGGCTTCTGCAGTCACCTACTGTGTCAGGGTGCAGGTCAGGTAACACCTTGCGGGCATTGTCACGGACACACACTCACACCAGGATTTATCTACCTGGGTTCCCACAGCACCTGGTTCAGACCACAAAAATGGTCATGCTCCCATTCGGCCTTATACAGACGTAGTTGTCAACAGTGAACTGGAAATCTGTCATGGACGTATCTTGCCAGGTTATTTTAAGAATTTGTCGGCATGTTGCATGAAGCACACTAGCATATTAGGCTCTCCCATTTTGCCCCCTATTCCTCTGCCACTAGATTATGGGCTTCAAAAAAAGAGGAACATTTTTATCCATCCTTGCTTCTCCTATATCTAAATGGTAGAGTGCCTTCCCATAATCGGCACTTAATTAATTTTTGTTGATTGGATTAGTGGGGCAAGAGAGTAAATGAATGACATTGACTCTTCTGATTGTTTGAAATATAATGTGCTACAAATTAACGTCTGGTAGAGATCAGGTTTTGCTAGAAGGTCAGTTTCAACTGCAGGCCACCAAAATGTCACCGTGATATATTTTCCAATGTGACATTTTCTAATTGAAAGTGTGTGGGTGGGATTCTCACTTTTGCAGAGTATTCAAATGTTAATATGCGAATTCTTTGAGACTCGCATTTTCAAACCTGCATTTAATGGAAATTGAATTGTGTGGAGTCTTAAGTGGTACCGTTAAAGACAAATGGTCTTAAACGGGAGACCAAAACTGCTCTTTCTACACAGTTATCATCCTGCTAAAACGAACAGGCCTGCAGTGACTTCTGTTACCCATCAATAGAGGCGGGTTCTCTGCCCGATGTGCTCAAGTGACCAATTCCTGAGACACCGGGGTTTCAAAGAGAGAGTTTACTGCTAAGCACAAAGCAGGAGGCTAAACATCTGTTTCCTGAACTACAGTAACTCTGATAGTTTTATGGTATCAAAAGATGGGCAAGTTTTAGGAATAATGAGCACAATGGCTCCAGATGATGAGGTTAGAGAGGATCTAATTATTGAACCTGTGTAGATTGATTATTTGCATAATCTGGCACTTGGGACAGGTTTGTTCTGGGCTGACTCAGGGCCCCTCATTAATAAACATTAGGGGCTGTGGTTAGTGCTCATTAGGCCCTAAAGTTGAAAATCCAAATAAGGGAGCACAAGTGAGGGTCAATCAACAAGGTCTTTACAATCACAAGGTAAAGGAAGGCTGTGTGTTCATCCAGTCATTATCAGACATCAAGGCAGCTAGATCACAGTTTGGAGATTTCAGTATTTCCCTCTGGCTACTCTAATATTCTAGAAAGTAAAAAAGAAATATCCATATATGGATTCAGTAATCATAATCATTTCTTACACCCTAACTTCTCGATTCCACTCGGATATACGGGAATAGATTTTTTTTCCCAAATCCATTGCATTATCAAGAAAAGAATCTTGAGTTGTTTATGGTCATACTTTCTGAATTCATGCTTTTCTCAGTACAGTTTTCTCAGACGAAAAGCCACTAAATTCATTCTCTGGACTGCCTTCCCTCCGTCCATGCACTGTCTCGTGTTCTCACAGGGAATGCAGCTCCATGCCTGCCTCGTTCACCACCCGTGGTCCAGTAGGTCCAGGTCTGGTCTTCCTCATGGACAGTTTCTAATGCGTGTCTTCTCCTCTGCTGGGACCATCTTGACTCTTGTATGTTTTGTGATCTTCTGTTGAAACCTGGACATTTTGATACTTCAGTGTGTAATCGTTGGAATTAGACTGAGGAATCTGTTCCTTAGGCTCATATCCAGCTAGTATTACTGCAGAGCTTTCCTGGAACGCCAGACGCTAATGAAGGAGTGGGGGGTCGTGGAGGAGAAGGAGAAGGAAGAGGAGGAGGAGAAAGAGGGAGAGGACAAGGAGGAGGGAGAGGACAAGGAGGAGGAGGAGGAGGAGCACAAGAAGGAGAAGAAGATGGAAGAGGAGGGGGAATAAAAGCACGCCTTTCCCAGTCTTTGCCCATGACCTGTGGGGATCTCCTTCGGGGCTTCTCCATACAGTGACCTTGGAGAGTCGCTCCAGGCCCCAGCTCTGGGGCCTCCCTGGTCCCATCTGCCTCTGTGTCTTGCCTTGGGCCTGCAGGCGTGGCCCTAGGAGTTCCCTGGAAACCCTTTCTCAGGGCCCCAGGCCGTGCACCCGCCCCAGGCAACCCTGACTGCTCTCGGGCCATGCTCCGTGAGCGCCCTCTGCACGCAGGGCAGGTGGGGCAGCAGGGCCGGGACCGGCATCTGGTTCGGTTCTCAGGCCGCTGCCGGTCGGCTGGGGTCAGACGCTCTGGTCCCCCAGCGTACACCTGGGTCACTCTGCTCCCTCCAGAAGGGGGGCCAGCCGGAGTACCACAGGGTCGTTCCACTTTTAAGTCGCCTTTTTTTTTTGCTTTTGGGCGCTCGCCCTCTCTGCAAGCCTTTAGCTGTTTGGGGAGCTTTCTGAAAGAAGTTTCTGCCAGTTCCTGCAGAACTGAAGGACCGAGCCCTGAAGCATCCCACTTCACCCTTGGTTGGGAAGAGGCTGGTTAGTTCCCGTCGGGTGTCCTGCGGTCTCCCTGGTGGGTCCTCCTGGCCTGCAAAGGACAGCCCTGGCTTTGCTGGCCGGGGTGGATGACAGCCCGGGGAGGTGCCTCTGCCTGCCTCTGCCCCGCCCCTTCCCCGCCCCCTGCCCGCCTCC
>PVIY010002389.1:0-75973 GCA_004026745.1 Myrmecophaga tridactyla | reverse complement strand
GGGCCAGGAACTCAGTGCATGTTCAGTGTAGGAGCAAGGGGCTCGATGCCGGAAGAGCCTTCCCGACTGTGTGGGGAACTGCGGGGCCGGGACACCCGGCTGGCGGCAGCGAGGCATCAGCGTGCGTCTCTGCTCTCTTCCAGGGCGGCGGCGCCCGGGAGCAGGGCCATGGCCTCCATGCTGTTCACCCGGCCGCTGGCCAGCGGCGTCCAGCACAGCTTCCGCCTGCTCCAACCCGGTAAGCCCCCGGGGGGTGGGGTCTCTGCAGGAGATGGACCTTCTTGGGGGACGGAATCAAACTACCGAGTCCTAGGCTGGAGGGGGTCCTTGGAGAGAAAGGGAGCAGCCAGCCCGGGTCCCGGGGCTGACCTCGGTGTCAGCGATTGTCCCACCGCAAAACGTGCCCACCGCCTCCTGCCTGTCTCCCCTCGGCCACGTGTGCTCCTGTCCCCGAGTGGACAGCTCTGCAGTCTGAAAGGAGGTGGTGAATCCCCGAACCCCTCTGCCTGCACACAGCTGGTCGCCCCAGCAGCCAGAGGGCCCAGGCCATCCCCTCAGGGACCACTGGGGGATGCAGGAACCACAGGGGGGCACAAGGCTAGGGTGGCTGCCCATGGCCCCGATGGCCTCTGCCATTGGCATGGAAGTCAGCTGCGCATCAAGGGTACTCACTGGTCAGGAGGTGCCACCCCATGCATGCAACCCACATGCTGCCCTGTCCCTCACCTCTGCACGGCCACCCGGCCACCAGCTGCAGCTCCCGCTTCTACCACAGTCTGTCTCAAATCCTCTGCCTCACCATCTGTGCGTGAGCCAGGGCCGGTTAGCCAAGTGAGTCTAATGGGTGGACAGAGCTTCTCTAAGCCGCAACGCCCACCCTCCACCCACCCATTTTACAGGTGAGGAAACTGAGGCTCAGAGAAGCAAGAAACTTGCTCAAGCACCCAAGGCAGTGAGTGGAAGGGCCCCTCGAATGCAAGCCTGTGTGCCTCCCAGCACGGAGGTACTGGCCCTCGTGTGCCCCTGTGGGTCCCTGGAGGGAGACCCTGACCCCAGCGTCTCCTTTTGGGCCTCCCACGGGGACACAAACAGCTCCGGCTCTAGCCTGGCAATGAGAGCAGTGCAGAGACCACGACGAGCCTCCCACGTGGTCCCCACTCTGCTGAGTCCCCATGCTTGTCACCAAGGGCTTCTCTGATTGCTGTCAGCCCTGACTGCCGTCATTACACCATCCAACAATGTCCTGGGTTTGCCTGTGCGATGGTGATATTCACAGGAGATTGAGAGCAGGGGTGCCAAGCCTCTCATAGGTTTTATTTTTAAATAAGCTTGTTAGTTCAGAATGATTTAAACTGTCCAAGACATTGTAAATGGAGTACAGAGAGTTCCCTGGTAGGCCTCACCCAGCTACCCCCACTGCTGACCTCTTATATCGAAGCGGTACATTTGTCACAGCTAAAAAGACCAGCCGTGGTAGATTACTCTTAACTCAGCTCCAGACTTTATTTGGATTTCACCAGTTTTTCCATGAGCATCCTTTCTCGGTCTGTATGAGCTTCCTGTGGCTGCTGTAACAAATTACCCCAAACCAGATGGCTTAAAACAACAGAAATATACTGACTCCCAGTTCTGGAAGGCAGAGGTCCCAAATCAAGATGCCGGCAGGGCCGGGCTCCCTTGGAAGTCTGTCCCCTGCCTCTCCTGGCTCCTGCCGGGGCCGCGTCCCTCCAGTCCCTCTTTCTCCATGTGGCCTATTCTCTGTGTCCATCTCTTCTCCCCTCTGTCTATACTTCTTCTCCCCTTCTTATAAGACCCCAGTCATGTTGGGTGAAGGACTCCCCTGCTCCATTAGGACCTTATTTTAACCTGCCTGATTCCATCTGTAACTATCCTATTTCCAAATAAGGTCACGTTCTGGGGTCCTGGGGCCAGGACTTAAGCATTTCCTTTCGGGGAACACAATTCAGCCCCTCACCCTGTCCCAGGATCCCATCCAGGGGACCCCTTTGCATTGAGTTTCTCAGTCTTTCTTTGCTTTTCTTGACCTTGACAATCTTGAGGAGTTATTGCTCGGTTTTGAGGTCTTGTGGCGCATTATTATTTATTTGTAAGAGAAGCATATTGCTGTTTATCCATCTTTATGTTTAAAAACAAATCTAAGCCAGAATGAGGCAGGTGTGGTGGGTTCCGAGTAGAAGATTCATTGATTCTGGAGCAGGTTTCACTGAGCGCCTCCCATGTGCCGAGCTCTCATGAGGCTCCTCCAGGAAAAGAGGCGTGGCTCGGGGGGGGCTCCGGCCTGGGGGCACACCTGGCACCCCCTGTGAAGGTAATTCTCAAGGACATCTGAGTTTTTCCCAGCTGGTAACATGGAAAAAGCACTGGAGATATCTCATAAGATTGGGCCACTGGCTTCTCCACGTGTCAGCCAGCGAGCCTATGCACAGAACATCTCCAGGCCTCAGTTTCTCCTCAGGAGAGTGGGGAAAATAATAATATCATCCCTACTTCTTCCGTGAAAAGAGTCAGTCCATGGGAAAAGCCCTTCATTCATATTTACAGCTTGGGTGAGCAGTGCACAAGAGTGGAACGTAGAGCACACTATGCAAAAGAGTAAATGGCCAGACTGTATTAGTTACCCATTGCCGTGTAACAAATATCCCCAGACTTGAGGACTTAGACTTAGAAACTGTATGTTTATTATCTTACCATTTGGGTGGGTCAGGAATCCAGGGATGGTTTAGCTAGATCTTCTGGATCTTCTGGCTCAAGGTCTTTCATGAGGATGCAGTTGGGCTGTGGCTTGGGCTATGGGCTCATCCGAAGCTGAAGTTGGCAGCTGGGGACCTACTTCCAAGCTCAGCCTCGTGGTTGTAGCCAGATTCAGTTCATCATGGGCTCTTAGCTGGAGGCCGCCCTCAGCTCCTGGCCATGAGGACATTTTGTTGGAGCAGCTCAGAGCAGGGCAGCTGCTTCATCAAAATGAGAAACGCTCCAGAGGGAGTGAGTGTGTTCGAGACAGAGCTGCAGCTGTGAACTTTATGGAGCCCGGGTCTCATGTGGAACCCTTGCCCTTTGGGGAAAAGGACATTCATTTATTACTCAGTGTAAAGATCAAGAGGACATTAAAAATGTTTGATGGGGGCGGGCCACGGTGGCTCAGCAGGCAAGAATGCTTGCCTGCCATGCCAGAGGACCTGGATTCAATTCCCAGTGCCTGCCCATGTTAAAAAAAAAAAAAAAGTTTGATGGCTGTTTATATAGTTTGGAGTTAAAAATTGCCTCTGCAGGTTGGGGTGGCTGCAGAGGGCCACGGACATCACAGTTACACTGAGAAGGCTCCCTGTGCTGGTTTGAAAGGATGCATGCCCCCTAGAGAAGCCATGTTTTAATCTAAATCTCATTTCGTAAAGGCAGCCATTTCTTATGTGATTTAATCAAGAGTGGTTGTTAAACTGGATTAGGGGAGATGTGTCTCCACCCATTTGGGTGGGTCTTGATAAGTTTCTGGAGTCCTATAAAAGAGGAAACATTTTGGAGAATGAAAGAGATTCAGAGAGGGCAGAGAATGCTGCCGCACCACGAAGCAGAGAGTCCACGAGCCAGCGACCTTTGGAAATGAAGAAGGAAAATGCCTCCCGGGGAGCTTCATGAAACAGGAAGCCAGGAGAGAAAGCTAGCAGATGAAGTCTTGTTTGCCATGTGCCCTTCCAGATGAGAGAGGAACCCTGAGTGTGTTTGCCATGTGCCTTCTCACTTGAGAGAGAGACCCTGAACGGCATCAGCCTTCTTGAACCAAGGTATCTCTCCCTGGATGCCTTAGATTAGACATTTCTATAGACTTGTTTTAATTGGGACATTTTCTCAACCTAAGAACTGTAAACTAGCAACTTTATTAAATTCCCCTTTTAAAAGCCATTCCGTTTCTGGTATATTGCATTCTGGCAGCTAGCGAACTAGAACACTTTCTGTCTTCGGGATGTGCTGTTCTACTCATGAGTGAAATGCTGGGTCATTGGATATTAATTCAAACTTGTTTTTGCTTCCTTGTGTTTCTGATGACATCTTGCCTTTGGAGGAGGCGGGGCTGTTTTGCTGCAAATGTTTTTCTTCAAAGACCCAGCACTAGGCAAGGTCAGAGATTGTATCAGTTACACTCAGAATTTTAGGGGAAAATTAATTGGCCTCTCTGAGCCTCACTATCTTCTTGTGTAGTATGGAAATAATAATTACATTTCCTTCATTAGGCAGTTGGGAAGCGTAAAGGAGGTAATCGGTGTTAATCGACCAGCCTCATGCCTGCTACGCCCCCATAAATGCTCAATAAATGGTCAGCTCCTCCTGCAACTTGCCGTGAGAGACCTCAGGGAAAGCCTCCTTGGCCCTTCACATCTCATAGTTTTCCCTGTGGTTTATGAGATTACATGCCCTCATTTAGTGAATATTCATTTTATTGGTTATTTGCGGGGGTTTTCCTCCATAAATCGAGGGATAGTAGGAAAAGCAGAAATATTGGAGTCGAACAAACCTGGATTTAAGTCCTGGTTCTGAGATCCACAAGTGGTAGAATGCTCGCCTTCTGTGCGGGAGACCCGGGTTCGACTCCTGGCCATGCACCAGAAAACAAACAAAAATCCTGGTTCTGCATCTCACCAGCTGTGTGACATGGGAAAACTTGTCTAACCTCTCTGATCTTCATCTGTAAGATGGGGGCAACAACACCTATCACACAAGAGGGCTGTGGAGTAGATGGAAGTTAGCCTAGGTAGGGGCTGACTAGTACTTAGTAGGAGCTGAATATGTGTTCAAGTCTTCATCTTCCCTTTTCTGATAGGGCAGTTTCCAACAAAATTAATGGCCTCTGCTTTTTAGGATCTCTGCCCCCAGCAGTCCTGTGCTGCCTTCCATGTATCACAGCAAGACTTGGCTTGTGGAGAGACTGAGGCCATTCTGGGAACTCAGCATCTCTTTACTCCCTGCTCCTAAGTGGCCAATTCCCTCTGTCTCTACCCCACCTCCCAGCTCCTGTTTGCTCCTAGCCTTGGCTTCCTCTTAACCCAGCTCCCCTTTGACCCTGTCCACCTGCACATTTCTCTCAGGATCCTTTCAGCTGTAGCTCCCACTGCTAACTGCCTCTCTTCCTAGTATTTCCATTTTCAAATTCCCAAGAAATCTGATTGCTCCCATGCAGTGGTGACCATCCGAACATTTTCTGGAGGAAGGAAGGGCAGACTGTGTACCTTCAGTTGAGGACAGCTTCGAAGTTTTCCCTTTCCCCCTTTGCTGGAAACGAAGCAAGATCGACACTGGATAGGAGCTATTTTTATCAAAACATGCATCCCTGTGCTGTGCAGATCTGGTTAGGATCAACCTTGGCCGGTATCCCTGAGCTCTGGCCAAGGAAAAGAGAAACACGTACATGTGTAAAGTCATTAATGCTGAATAACCTTTAAGTCCCTTTTAATGGAATAAGCATTTTTAGGAATTCCCTGTTAATTTCAAGATCAAACAGGAGAAAATAAAAGCTGGTTTCTTCATGCCTTAAAATTAGCATAGTCTTGTCTTTGAGCTGGACTTTATGTTCTAAGGGCTACACTGTAACACCTAATTAATTCAGAAATCTTGTTTGAGATCCAAAGCAATTATGGAAAATTAAGAATGCATTTCAACATGGTTTCAAACTTCATGGTTTTGTACAGATCTGCAAACTGTGTGTATGTAAGAGGAGAGTGTGTGAGTTGCTGTGGGGTAAGTAATACCTCTCAAAGTCATATAAAGATGAAATAGGCTCATGTTACGTGGTTTATGTAAAGTGTCTCCTGATTCCCTGGTTTGATACAATTATAGAAACCCAAGTAAGAGGAACTGACGTTTCCCAGTCACCGATTACTGTGTGGGGATGGTAGGCAGTGACGTAAAAACGCTTCCCAGAGGTCAGCAATTGTGAATCATCACACACTCATCTTGGATTCACTCTAGTTGTCTTTCACTCACGAATCAACAAGGCTTCCCTTTGTGTTGCAGGAACATGATGAGCTGAAAAGCATGTGGGGGTGGCCTGGGAAAGCAAACAACCTTTTTAAGGTTATCCCTACACAAAAATGTGAAATGGGTTTCAAAACAAATGACTTGCAACCATATTTTTTTTTAACGCAAATTATTCACAAGTGAGGATCACCCAAAATTTAAATTCGATTATTACCTCCTGGTTGATTTTGGCTGTCACAACTATGGGTGTTCTAGTTTGCTCTGCTGGAATGCCGTCTACCAGAAACAGAATGGCTTTTAAAACGGGGACTTTTTTAAGTTGCTAGTTTACAGTTCTAAACCTGTGAAAATGTCCAAATTAAAGCGAGGCTATAGAATTGTGCAATCTAAGACATCCAGGGAAAGATACCTTGGTTCAAGAAGGCTGATGAAGTTTAGGGTTTCTCTCTCAACTGGAAAAGCACATGGCAAATAGGGTGACGTCTGCTAGCTTTCTTTCCAGGCTTCTTGTTTCATGAAGGCATTTTCCTTCATCTCCAGAGGTCACTGGCTGCATGGGTCCTCAGCTTCATGGCTCTGCTGCTCTCTCCAAAATGGTTCCTCTTTTAAAGGATTCCAGTAAACTAATCAAGACCACCTGGAATAGGTGGGGGTCACATCTCCCTCAAATCAAAGGTTAATACCCACAATTGGGTACGTCACAGCTCTGTGGAGATAATCTAATCAAGTTTCCAACCTACAGTGCTGAATAGGGATTAAAAGAAAGGGCTGTCTCCATAAGAATGAACAGGACTAGAGCATGGCTTTTCTAGGGTACATAAGCCTTTTGAACCAGCACAAGGGGAAAGGAGAAGGGTGCTCCTGGCATCTAGTGAGTAGAAGCTGGGGTTGCCGCTAAATACCCTACCAGCCCCCCACAGCAAATAATTATTCTGCTCAAAATATCATAGTGCTGGTTGAGAAACGTTGGCCAATACACACATTTAGATATAGTTGTTTTTTTTTATTTGGGTAATTTTTAAAATCTGATTTTTCATGTAATAAGACATGCATATTATTTTTATATATCTAAAATCTTTGTTTATCTAAAAATGCCTGAGATTTCTACATTAAAGTGTGCCTAATAGTCTATTGTCCATAACAGGGACACTTTTCATGAAATGCCATATTTTATTGAACCAGCTTCCGTTACTGGACATTTGTTTTCTCTTTGTTGTTGCTATTATAGACAATATTTTGATGATTAAAAAAAAATGTAATAGGCTTTATTTTTTAGGGCAGTTTTAGGTTTACAGAAAAATTGTGCAGAAAGTGTAGGGTTACCATTTACTCCCTCTCCCCTACCTGGGCCCTGCAAACAGTGTTTCTCTTATTTTTAGCACCTTGCATTAGTGTGATACATTTATTACAATTGATGCACCAATATTGTTACATTATTGTGAACAGGTCTGTAGTTTACATGAGGCGTCCCTCTTTGTGTTATACAGTTCTAAAGATTTTGACAAATGCATAATGCCCTGTGTCCACCAATATAGTATCATACAGAATAGTTTCACTGCCCTAAAAAATGCCACCTTGTCAACCCTCCCCCTGGACCCCACAGCCAATGGTCTTTTAACTCTCTCTCTCCAGTTTTGCCTTTTCCAGAATGGCATATCTTTGGAATCATACAGTATGTAGCCTTTTCAGACCAGCTTCTTGCATTCAGCAATATGCATTTAAGATTCCACTATGGGGTGGCTGCCGTGGCTCAGCAGGCAGAGCTCCGACCTGCCATGCTGGAGGTCTGGAGTTGGATCCCTGGTGCCTCCTGCCCATATGCAAATTAAAAAAAAAAAAAAAGATTCCACTATGTTTTTTCCTAGCTTGGTTACTTGCATCTTTTTGTCACCAAATATTACTCCCTTGTTTGGATGTACCACAGTGTGTTTCGCCATTCACCCATTGTTTTGATTTGCCTCTGCGGCCAGAAATGCAATATATCACAGGTGCTGCTGAGCATCCCACAATGTACACAATGCACACGCCAGCCCCCCACAGCAAAATATTAGTCTGCTCAAAATACCAATAGTGCTAAAGCCTTTGAAAAAGGAAGTTAGTAAGTTACAAGTTTACAGTTCTAAGGCCATAAAAATGTCCAAACTAGGGCATCCAGAGAAAGACCTTGACTCAAGAAAGACTAACATCTGTCACTTGAGAAGGCACGTGACTGGTGTCTGCTGGTCCTTGTTCTTGGTTCTGTTGCTTCCCACTTCTCATGCCAGTGGTTTCCGCCCTAAGAAGGTGTCTGTGGGCATTCATTAGCTCCTCTGGGACACAACTCTGGGTTCTGGCTTGCTTGGCATCTCAGAGGAAAGCACATGGTGATACCTGCTGGGCTCTGCAACTCCAAACGTCCATGTGTAGGCTTCTGCTCTCTCTGCTGGCACTCCAAGCATCTCCAAAAGTCTGCATCTCTATAGGCTTTAAAGCAACTGTATTTACACCAAAATGTTTACCCTTTTAAAAGACTCCAGTAAACTTATCAAGACGCACCTTGAATGGGCATAGTCACACCTCCATCTAATCAAAAAGCCATACCAGCAATTGGGCTTGCCAATCCGATCAAAGTTTCCACCCTAAATGATAGGTCTGTCCCCACAAGACTGGATTAGAAAAGAAAACATGGCTTTTCTGGGTGCATGACAATTTCAAGCCAGCACACCCACTGAAGGACATCTTGACAGCTTCCAATTTTTAGCCATGATGAATAAAGCTGCTATAAGCATTCCGGTTCAGGTTTTTGCATGGATGTAAGTTTTCAACTCATTTGCATAAATATCTCGGCGTGTGACTGCTGAATCGTATGGCAAAGCTATATTTAACTTTGTAAGGAATAACCAGACTGTCTTCCAAAGTGCCTGTACCATTTTGCTTTCCCACCAACAACTGTGTTACTGCACATTCTGAGGAGTATTTTTGACCAATATCTTTGCGCACTGGTCCCACGGTTTTCTTAGAATGAATGCTGGGAACATGAAATTGCTTATTTGAAAGGAACAGGACGCTGGAAGTGTTCTGAAGGGGGTGGTCCCGCTGGGCTGGGTGGGGTGGAGGTCCCAGCAGCACCTCTGTTAGGGGCACTGGAGTCTGAGAAGGAGAACCCCACTCTATCTGCTATGGCCAGAGGTTCTCATCCTCCTTGTTGACCGCAGGCTCCAGACGCATCAGCCAAGCTGCAGCTAAAGTCGATGTTGAATTCGATTATGACGGGCCCCTGATGAAGACAGAAGTCCCAGGACCTAGATCTCAGGTGAGTTGCGCACACCTGAGTAGCATGTTCTGGAAAAGAGAGAAGGGGCTCTGTGAGGCAAGAACCCAGCCAAGCTCAGGAACCTGCCGTCGGCTGCTTTCAGGGGCTTCCAGCTAGGGGTTCGGCACATTAAATAGGCCCAGGAACCACACACCCCTGGAGCATGTCACTTCACCTCTCGGAGCCTCAGTTTCCTCATTGGCAAAATGGGCACAGGATTGATGAAAGGCTAAAAAATGGGCTGTGTGTGGTGTCATGTCAGACCTCAAATTGGGATCCAAAAACGGAAAGTTTTCCTCTTGCTAATCTTTTTAATTCTTTTTTTTTTTTTAACATGGGCAGGCACCGGGAATCGAACCCGGGTCCTCTGGCATGGCAGGCAAGCGTTCTTGCCTGCTGAGCCACTGTGGCCCGCCCCCTCTTGCTAATCTTATGAAATCTTTTAGGGAGGCTCTGATTGCTCAGTTTCTCTCTCTCTCTCTCTCTCTCTCTTTTTCTGTATCTCACTCTTTGTCTCTGTTGTGAGAATAGTCAGAGAGACCAATAACATTTTAACTACCATTTACCCCACACAACTCTAATTGTGATGTCAAGAGCATAGTGTTGGGAAGGGTTCAGAGGTGCATCCAGGTTCGACAGAAAAGATCAGTGATCTTTTCTCACTGTCACCTGTGGATGCAGAAGGGAAGAGTGGCCCTATGCAAGCTATATATTTGCTATCCCCAGATAACCAAAGGAGTCAGGCTATTGTTCCGGTTTCAATGCCTTTAAAGGATAATACCACCTTTTTTATCTCCTCTTAACCATGCCTCCTAACATGGTCTCTTTTTCCCAGAACTGCTACTCCAATTTCCCTAAATATCTCCAGTCTTACACCCAATCAGTCCTATGATGCAGATGATTAGGTGGAGGGGGGCAGGTAGCTCACAGTCTGAGGGATAAGAGAGCAACGGAAATATTTCCACGATATGAGCAGAGCTAGAATAGTCATATGAACAGTGAGGTGCTGGTGCAGATATAAAACGCATGACTCACTCTACCGTAATAAATCAAAGAAGGCTTCGCAAAGATGTATCAGTTACCTAATGCCTCAGTAATGCTGCATAACAACCACAAAACCTCAGTAGCTTACAGCACTGGTGTTTATTGCTCGTGTTTCTAGGGCTAACTGGGGGTTGGGTAGGCAGCTCTGCTGAGCTCAGCTATGTTCCTGGCTGCCGGTTGTCTGGGGTTATTGAGGTGGCTTGGCTCTGCTTCGTGACTCTCATGCTAGGCTGGGCTTGTTCTCATGGCGATGGCCAAGTGGTGAAAAACCAAGAGGAAAAGCCTGATGGGTCTCTGGAGACCCAAGCTCCATACTGGCCTGTCATCATGTCCACTGCATTTTGTTGGCCAAGTAAGTCATGTGGCTGAGTCAGAGTCAAGGGGTGGGTAGAGCATGTCACTAAGAACACAGCAGTGGCACATGGCACAAGGCGCAGATCCAGGGTGGATGAAGAATTAGGGCCATTTCTGCAATTCACAGTGGGAGCTGACCCCCCCAGAAAAGGAATTTTAAAACAATGCTATCTACCGTGGCATCAAAAAATGTCAAATGCCCTTGAGCTTGCTCTTGAAGGATAAAAAGATGAATTTGCCAAAGAAGCATATTCTCTTCTAGGCAAGGGGTTGTGGAGAGCACACAGGGGTGACAATATGGCATCCCGGAGTAGATGTTAGTGGGTGAGATGTAAAGACACTGAATGGAGATGAGAAGGGAGGCTGGAACCAGTTCATAAACGGCCTTTTCATTGGGCTTGGATGGACCTGAAAGAGCTGCTTTGGCAAGAGAGTATGTCCTATGCTCTGAGTCTTCTGTTTTTCTCTCCTGCAGGAGTTAATGAAACAGCTGAATATAATCCAGGTAAGTGGACATGAGGGAGCATTCATTCCTCCACATCTGTATTACAGTGTCGCTTAAACTGTGCTGCATCTTTTTAAAAGACTGCAGTTGAATTTTATTTCAAACCTGTTTTCCAATTTCCCTCCTGGCTTCTTCTTTGATCTACTGGTTATTTATGAGTATGTTGTTTAATATCCACGTACTTTTAAATTTCCCAGATTCCTTTCCGCTGTTGGTTTCTAACTTCAGTCCATTATGGTTGGAGAACACACTTTGTATGAGTTCAGTCCTTTTAAATTTACTGAGACTTTTTTATGGCTTAGCATATGGTCTGTCCTGGAGAATGTCCCACGTGCATTTAAGAAGAATGTGTGTTTATTCTGATGGTGGAGAGTTCTGTCGGTGTCTGTAGGTCTAGTTGGTTTCAGGTGTTGTCCGAGTCTTCTCGTTCCTTTTTGATCTTCTGTCTGGTTGGTCTGTCCATTTTTGGAAGCAGAATATTCATCTCCAACTATTATTGTTGAATTGTCTGTTTTTTCCTTTAATTTTGTCAGTTTTTGCTTTGTGTATTTTGGAACCTTGTTGTTAGGTTCGTATATGTTTACCATTGTCATATCTTCTTGGTGGATTGACCCTGTTAGCATAAAATGTCTCTCTTTATCCCTAGTAATATTTTTTTGTTACTTGCATGAATAAATTTTTCTCTTTCCTTTTACTTTCAACCTATTTGTCTCTTTGAATCTAAAGTGTTTCTCTTGTAGACAGCATATCATTGAATGTTGTTTTTTTATCCAGCCTGACAACCTCTGCCTTCTGATAGGATCGTTCAAACCATTTCGCATTTAATGTTGTTATTGATTTGATTGTGCTTAAGTCTGGCATTTTACTTTTTGTTCTATCTCTGCCTCGTGTCTTCTTTTGTTCCTCCATTCCTCCTTTTCTGCTTTCTTCTGCATTAAGTGAACATTTTCTAGTGTAACATTTTAATTCATGTAATAAGTTGCTTTATTATTTTTTTTCCTTAGTTATTTTCTTCATGCTTGCTCCAGGGCTTACAACATAGATCTTAGTTTAGAATCTTGAGATTTATATCTAAACCTTCTTTCATTGTCGTATATAATACACACAGAGGGGGAAAAAAAATCACAAGATACAAATTCAGAGTTTAATGAAGTTTATAAGGCAAACTACCCTTGCAGTTGGGCTATACGTCTAGCATTGCCAGCACCCCAGTACCCTCTGCATGTCCTCGGGGTGGGCGGGACATGGTTTACTTCACTCATCCTGGAAGACTTAGAAGCTAGGAAATTGCAGCGAGCCTGAGTCGATCTCTTATTTCCCCAAAGAATGCCGAGGCAGTGCATTTTTTCTGCAATTACGAGGAGAGCAGAGGCAACTACCTGGTCGATGTGGATGGCAACCGGATGTTGGATCTTTATTCCCAGATCTCCTCTGTCCCCATAGGTAAGAACTGCCGAGGTACGTCCTTGAGTGCGGCCTCTCTCTGCCCGTTGGCCGTGGCCGTCCAGGCTTTAGATGGTCCTCCTGGCAGGGGGAGGGGGCGCTACTTGTCAGATCCCTCGAGGGCAGGGAGAAGGAACAGGAACGAGTGGATGGTGTGCCGCGCCTCGTCTCCTCCGTGCCCGAAACCCTACAAGGCAATGGGTATGCATTAATATCCCCATTTTGCAGCTAGGTAAGCAGAGCTGGGAGAGGCCAGTGGCTTGCAGGGGAGACAGCAAAACTATGGTTCCCTCGAAGCAGAGCCTGAGGCAGGGATTCTTGTGCAAGTGGTTTATTGAAGGAGGGCTCTCGAGAAGAGGGACCAGAGACCAGCCCCAGCTTGATCTCACGGGGGGTTGTGGAGCATGGGCCGCAGATTGAGGCCAAGGGGCTGGCCTTTTGTACCCCTGAGCCAAGTGGTCACTGCCTTTCACTGCTAGAGGGGGCACGTGTGTGGTCTCCTGGGCAAAGCAGCTTCCCTTAACCAGAGAAGGAAGCAGGAGGAGGCATTGTCAGCCACCGGGCACGGG
The DNA here is from genome assembly GCA_004026745.1 of Myrmecophaga tridactyla. Classification (NCBI taxonomy): domain Eukaryota; kingdom Metazoa; phylum Chordata; class Mammalia; order Pilosa; family Myrmecophagidae; genus Myrmecophaga; species Myrmecophaga tridactyla. Next base: position 62,778 of record PVIY010002389.1, on the reverse strand, counting down.
AGCTGGGAGCTGGAGGCCAGTCAAGGAGGTCTGGGTCGGCAGCCTCACCAGGCTCCCCTCCTGAAGCTGCAGAGGGGGTAGCACAGACTCCGGGAGAGCCAGGGCTCAGCAGGCAATGCAGGGAGCTGCGGTCCGCTTGGCTTGAAGGATTCCCCACTGCATTCAGCGGTCTGTTGGCTGAGGCTCTGAGGACAGCGACCCTTTTGCCGCCAGTGCAGGCTTGTCTTCTGCGGAGGGCACTAGGGGCCTCCTCCTGCTCCCCGTCAGCGGCTCTCCCTCCTGCCCTCTCAGCAGCCGGACACCTTTCTCCTGAGACCCCAGCCTCTACCCTCTACTCCTCCTCTGCTCCCCCAGCCCGTTTCCTCCAGCCTGCTTATTTCCCAGTAAGACATCAAGAGACAGTAAGCGGATGACTCGTTCTTTTGTTGGGGGGGGGGCGGTTTCCATCATTTGGGGATGTCTTGGCCTTTGAAGGCATTTTAGATTCAAAGATTTACAATATCCTGTCTCACTTTTGTGTTGGAGTAGAAGGAACAGGTTCTCAAGTTAGGCCTGGGTTCAAACCCCGGGTCCACCACAGATTGGCAGTGGGACTGGGGGCCAATCCCTTTCCAGCTGCTCTTACCCTCCCCCCACCCCACCCCCAGCTGCCCTATCCGTGTGAACCCAGGGTGGGTCTGTAAGTGGGGGGACCACACAGGCAGCGATTGTCTCAAGAAGGTCTAAAAGTTCTTTCCCCGGCCATTCCTTTCTTCCCCATCTGTAGTCTTCAAGATTGTTTGTTTTAGTAAATGATTATTGTAGCATATGAAATGCGTTACATTGTTAAGTCCCTCTAACAGCCGTATAACATAGGGTCTTTTGACATCGCCTCTGGTTTACCAAAGATGAGCCGGGTGCCTGCAGGGTCTACCCAGCGTAAACGGAGTCCAAGGGTAAGCCAGGATTTGAACCCATGACTCTGCCTCCTAAACTTATCTCCATGGTCCCAGCCTTCCGTGCAGATGGTGGCCCCTGCCCTGCAGTGAGGGGTCCAGCGTCGCTGGAGCCCAGGTGTGGGGCTTCCCTGATCAGAGGGGCCGGCGTGGCTTTCCTCTCTCCTTCGGGAGCCAGGAAGACAAACTGCCTGTGGCTTAATGAGATTTCCCTGGAACGGGCTTATCTGCTGGAGCAGAAAAGTCGTAAGCACCAGGCAGCTTGATAAGGAGCCAGAGCTGAGAGACCTTTGTCCAAAAAGCAGTTGATTGGGCCCTTGGAAAGATCCAGAGAGTCTTCATTAAGGAATAAGCATATCCTGACCTTGGGCCCGGCATCCCATGGAGTTGGGGGGGAGGAGGGCACGTCCACAACCTTCCCCCAAGGCACCTTGGTCTCCCTGCAGCACGAGTGAAACCAAGGATTTTCAAGTTTCTCTCATTCTCTTTTTTTTTGGTAGGGTTTTTTTTTTATTTTGAAATAATTTGGAACTTACTAGACATTTATAATAATAATACAAACCCCATGCAAAGAACTCCAGCATAGCCCAAGGTCGCAGATACACAGTGAACCGATTTGAACATTTCGCCCCCTTTGCCTTATCCCATTTATCTGTCTTTGCCTTATCCCATTTATCTTTCTATATCTATCTATTTTCTGAACATTTAAAAACAATTTGCGCGCATCATGCTCCTTGAACATGTAATTCTTCCATGTGCATTTCCTACAAACAAGAAGGCTCCCTTATGTTATCACCTTAAGTATAATTATCAAGTTCAAGCAATTTAACATTGATTTAAAGCTCACACTCTGTATTCCAGTTTCTTCTTATAACCCCATAATCCTTTTGAATCTTTTCTCCTCCGTTCTTAAAATCCCATCCACGATCATTTGTTGCATTTAATTGTCATTATCTCGTCCCAGCCTAACACTTCTCAAGCATACTGCCCACTGGGGTTAATCGCATTTGCAATGTTGCAGTACCCTCACCACCATCCTTTACTAGAACTTTCCTTCATCCCAAACAAAAACCTAGTATTCATTTTGCATTAACTTCCCACCGTCCCTACACCCCACCCCCAACCCTGGTTACCTGTACTCTACTTTCTGTCTCTGTAAGTTTGCGTATTCTCTGACCTTCTCCCTTTATCTTTGGCATTTAACAGTTTGATATAACATGGAATGGCATGGGCCTATTTAGGTTTATCCTGTTTGAAGTTCCCTGGGCATCTTAGAAGTGTATATTCCTATCTTTCATTAAATTGGGGAAAGTTTTCAGCCTGATGTTTCTGAATATTCTCTCTGCCCCTTTCTCTCTTCTCCTTCTGGGACTTCCACATTGATCTGCCCTGATGCTATCTCACAGGGCCCTCAGGCTCTGTTCACTTTTCTTCATTCTTTCTTCTTTCTGCTTCTCAGACTCAGTGCTAATGATGAGCTCATCTTGAAGTTCACTGAGTCTTCTGCTAGTTCCAATCTGCTGTTGAGCCCCTCCAGGGAAGTTTTCATTTCTGTTACTATGGCCTTCTGCTCTGTTTGGCTCCTTTTAATCACTTAAAGTAATAAAAAGATCGTATCAAGTAATATTTTCACTGATATTCTTTTTGTGTTTATCTATCATTTTCCTGATTTCCTTTAGTTCTTTGTCCATGTTTTCTTTGAGCATACCTAGGACCATTCTTCTTAAAGTCTTTGTTTGGAATGTCCAGGTATGTGCCTCGTCACTGATGCTTTCTTATGCTTTCATCTTCTGCTTTGCCTGGGCCATTGCTTCTGGTTTCTTTGTATGTCTTGTAATCTTTTGTTGAAATCTGGACATTTTGATACTTTGGTGTGTTATGACTGGAATTTAGACTCTGAGACATCTGTTCCTTAAGCTTCTATCCAGTTAGTGTTATGACAGAGCTTTCCTTTTATGATAGGACTTAACAAAAAAGAGAGGAAAGAAAGAAAGAAAACCTTTCCTAGTCTTTTCAGATTGACCTGTGAAATGCTCTTCTTTAGGGCTTATCCATATAATAAGTTAAGAGAATAGCTCCAGGCCAAAGCATAGGGGCCTCACTATGCCTCTCATCCCGGATTTGTGCCTGGGAATTTCCCCAATACGTGGGTCCGAATGTCCCCTTTTCCCAGGGAAACAGTTTCCTCAGGGTCCCAGGTCCTGCACTGTAAGTCCTACAGCCAGCAACCCCTTGTCCCAAGCAGCACAATTTGACTGCTCTCCCCCAGCGTCCTGTAGGAGAGCTGGGAGATCCACCTTCTATACCCCTCAGGCCACCACCAGAGAGGCTGGCCAGACACACATGCTCCAGCTTGCACACTGAGGATTCCTCTGCTCCCTCCAGAACCAGTACCAAAGATGCAAACTGGGAGCTGGGTCAGCTCTGTGCCAAGCTGTGATGGCATGGAGAAGGAGGCAGCCGGGGGATCCTTCCACTTTGAAGTAGCCTTTTTCTTGCTTCATTGCTTGCCCTTGTTACTGCCATCCTTTAACTGTTTTCTGGAGCTTTGAGAAAGTTAGGTTTTGCCAGTTCTTACTGGCTATTCAAAGCATCTGTTGCAGGGGGGCGGAGCCTTGATGGTCTCACTCCACCGTCTTCATCAGGCTGAGGCTGTGTTTCTCAGTCTTTTTTATTCTGTCCAGGACAAAGTCTCTCCTAGGTGTTGCCGTATCTTTCATACCTGTCAGCATTTGCTAATCTCTTGTTATGGAGAAGACAGTCCCTGGGCTCAGAGCCTGGGGCAGGTGACAAAGATTGTTCCCACTGCATTCACCTTCTCCCCACCTAGGGACATCTAATTAAAAAGTGACTTGGTTTAAAGAAAGTAGGTAAAAGGTAGAGTATGATACCTGGAGCCTTGGAGTTTTTCTCCAAAATCTACTGGTTGCACCAAGATGCATTGATTAATCTCTTCTCCTATACAACAGTTTTGAGTTCTTGCCCATGTCTCTGACTCTCCATGTTATTCATTCTTCAGTGTACTATCTACTGAGCCGAACACGTGGCTCTTGCCTCTGGAGCTCTGACGTTCTGGTCTCCTGCCCACAGTGCCTTCCTCTATCCTGGAAACTTTGGGCTTCCTTCAGGATTGTTGCCAGAATTAGCAATTAGTACAGAAAGCCCCCTGCTCATAGTAGATGCTCAGTAAATGAAAGCTATTTTAAAGGAAGAGAAGAACGGCTGTACTGCCCAGCACTGGTGCAGGAACGTCAGGGGTTCCAATCCTGCCTCGGTGATAAACTAGCCCACATGATCTTTACTCTCTCTGCACCTTTTCTTCTCTTCTGCATCACTGAGCTGGAGTAAATGAGATGGTTCACATAAAACATTTAGCATGGAGCCAGGCACATAGTAAGCGCTCGAGGCATGGAGATTATAGTCCTCATTAGTTGTATTTTTTGCATTCACTCAAACAAACATTGAGCACAGAGCATTCGACAAACTTCAGTCCAGTTGGGGAGTTAAATGGCAGTGCTGGGCAGTACATATTAAATACTGAAGGGTGGAAGGGACAGAAACTCTTGGAAGGGTCAGTGGGAGGGAGAATGATGTGGACGGCCTTCCTGGAGGTGGATGGACCTAATCTGGACTTTACGGCAGGAGAAGAATTTGGACATACAGAGAGGCAAAGACTGGGTGTTCGAGTCAAGTGGTAGAGTACAAGCAAAGGGGGTGGCAGGCCTCTAGAGGGTTCAAACTAGGAATCAGGGGTCACCCTTCTCTGGTCCCCTATGGCCAACCCAGTGTCCAAGGCAGGCCCTGAAGTCTGCAGGAGAGCTGGACTTTGTCAGAGCACCTTGAGAGGAACCCTCCCTTCCACTCCCAGCTCTGGGGGAAGGTCCCCTCGAGACCTGGTCGGCCCCAAATGCAGCCCCTGAGGGCCTCCCCTCTGCCCCGTCACCCCAGAACTCAGTTTGAGGCAGGTGCTGGAAATGGGTGCCATCTCCCAGTTTGTCTTAGTTCCCAAAGGGCTGCCACAGCAAAGGGCCACGTGGGGGCCTGGAGTCCACAGAAATGTGTCTTGACTCACGGTGCTGGAGGCCAGGGGTCCAAAATCTGTAGGGGGAATCGCTCTTGGCCTCTTCCTAGCTGCTGGTGGGTTGTCATCTGTCCTTGGCTTTGGTCTGTCCTTCGGTCGTCACAGGGCGTTCTCCTCAGGGTCTGTCTGTCTGTCTGTACCCAGGTTCACCTTCTTATAAGGCCCCCAGCCATGTTGGATCGAGGCCCATCCAACGTTAGGTTGGCCTCGTCATAACCAGTCACATCTTTAATGACCCTGTTTCCCAATAGGGTCACGTCCACAGAGCCACAAGTTGGGACTTGAAGGTATCTTTTGGGGGCACAGGTCAACCTATAACACACCCCATGGGGATATTGGAAATTGGCGGTGCTTTCCCTTCCCGTGGCTTCCGCATCCATGAAAGTGAAGATAAACTCATCAGGAGTGACAGATGTGTTTTTTTTTTTTTTACTTAAATTTTTTAAAAAAATTAAGGCCAAATGTTGAATTCTTTGTTCAGAGAGAGCACACGAGACCTTCCCGCTCAATAGTGAGACACCCTGCAGGACAGGGGCCACAGAAGAGAACAGCCTCGCTTCTTGGGGAAGGCCAGAGGGCTGTCACATCACAGAGAACGTCTTCAGAAAAGCCCTGAAAGATTAAAACAAACTTGCTTGAATCTAACGTGACTGCAACTCGTCTGCCTTAGCTCTTTAAAAAAAAAAATTATTTTCATGTGTCTGGGAAAACTGATCTCTTTTCCCAGCCTGACTTCCATTCCCAAGTCTCCTCTCAGAAGCAACCCTTAACTGGTCTCTTCAGGAGAGATATTCTATTCCAGGCCCCATAAGCGTGTCTTTATCCTCTGCCTTGCCTTTTTCACTTGGTAGATTTCAGCGATTATCCTAAATCCACACAGACACCTCTCTCCCATTCTTCTGTGCAGCTGCACGGATACACAACAGCGCTCTCACTGTTTGGATGGGCCATCCTTTATTTCCCCCACCCTGTATGGGTGGACGTCAGGTCGTTTTCAAATCTCGAGCTGTTACAGACCCGTGTCTCAGTTCAGGCTCCTGCGCATAGATGCCTGTCCACATCCATCGGGTAAATTCCTGCACGAGTAGTTTGTTGGACCAGAGGGTACCTTAGGCCTTTTAAGCAGGACCCTGGGAACAAGCTGCTAAGCGAAGGCAGGCCTGGGCGTGCCAAGCACTGCTGGCCTCGCCCTTGGCCCCTGAGCTAAGGTGATTAGCAAGGACCCCCGCAGCCCACCGCGCCGGCCGCCCGCACCCCTCCCCGGCCCTGGTCTGGAAGTCCCCCTGAGATCTTGCATTCGCCTCCTCTTACATTGTCTCATCCGGTAGTTCTCAAAGCACCCAGGTTACCAGCGCTGGTTCAAGATCTCGGAGGTCCCCCACCCTGAGAGGTCCTGAGGCCGGGGCCACGGTGGGTCCAGGAATCAGTCTTTTTGTCTGCAAGGCATGCAGGACCCCTTGGCAGACGGGGAGAGTCGTGGGGCTGGAAAGGAAGGGAGTGGGCGGTGGATGGGGGAGGGCACAGGGGGCCTCAGCTGGGATGCTGGGCTCTAACGCTCCCCTCCTCCCACCCAGGTTACAACCATCCTGCCCTCATGAAGCTCGTCCAGCAGCCTCAGAACATGGTGAGTCCCCGACTTTTGCAGAATAAACAGCAAACGTGCCTGTGGGGAATCAGGGTGCCACTGGGGTAGCTGTTGGAAAGAGTCTCTTCCCTCCCTCCTTCCTTCTTTCCTTCCTTTCATCCTTCCCCTCCTTCTCCCTCCCTCTCCTCCCTCCCTCCCTTCCTTTCTTAAATATTTATTGAGTGCATTACTGTGTGCTGGGCACTTGGGATGTCCCCTTGGAGATAGAGAGTCAATTAACCGCACTCATGCATAGAAATGTGCCACCAGACAGCGCTTCAGAGGGAGATGGGCGTTGCCTTGTGAGCATAAGATGATGATGATGATGATGGTGATCGTATGTGAAGAGCAGTGTACACGCCAAACTGCGTTCGGCCCTTTGTCCCGCTAACATTGATGAGCCTGTGAGGAAGGCAAAGACACCCTTGCTACCCTGTTTTACGGAAGAGGAAGCTGAGGCACGGAGAGGTTAAGTGTTTGCCCCAGCCCACACGGCCAGTGGAGGAGCTGGGAAGAACAGGAGCTGGGCCCAGGGCCCCTGGTGGAGCAGGGGGTGGGGGGTTGTGTGACCTACTGGGGGATGGGAGGGCTGGGTCAGGGCAGACGCTGTGGGAGTGACCCTGGGAAGGTGCTGGCAGCTGACCTGACGGCGAATCCAGGAAGAGGGGTCCAGGCAGGGAGAGGAAGAGCCGGCAGACGAGCGGAAGGGTCCCGGGTGGCTGGAGGGGGGCAGGGATCCCATGCGGACTGGGGGTGCCGGCAGGGGCCAGACAGCGTCCGCTTTTCATAGGCCACCCAGAACGGGCCCCCTCTGCCTGGGCACCGCGGCATGTGGGCTTGCATCCTGTGTAGGGGCCTCCCCGAGCACGCCAGGCTTTCGGCAGCATCCCTGCCTCCTCCTACCAGATGCCAGGAGCGCCCACCCCCAGCTGCGGCCACCAGAAATGTCTCCAGATGTGGCCAGATGCCCCTAAAGATTAACACACACAGAAAGGCGCATGAACCTCGAGGTGCAGTTTCCCATCCAACTCAGCTGTTTCTCAGCCTATTTTTTCACTATCACCCCCTTAAGGAAACTTTTTGGGCATTATTTTCCTGATTTTTCTCCCCTCTCCGTGAATCCTTGATCCTACTGGGTTTGTTTTCTGTTGCTGTCATAACAAATCACCACAGATATAGGGGGTTGAAGCAACACCCATCTGTAATCTTGCAGCTTGAGGAGGTCAGGAGCCTTCTTCCAGGCTTATAAATTGTTGGCAGAGTCCGTTTCCTTCTCGGGGTTTCCGCGCGGCCCGTCCGCCTGCAGGCCAGCCGCTGCCAGTCACATCCCCTCTCGCTTTGACTTTCTCTGACTTCCCCTTCTGCCTCTGCTTTTAAGGCCACAGGCAGTTACACGGGGCCCCCGGAAAAGCCAGAATAATCCCCGTGTCTCCCCTGGTTTAGGGACCTCACTACGTCATACGGCTCTTCTGCCATGCCGCAGAGGCACGGTCCCAAGGATGGGATGGGGGTACAGCATCCTCCTGGGGACCAGAATTCCGTCGAACACGGACTGTGTATGGACTGCATTTGTATCTGTGCTTTATACATTAAAAAACGGGTTCAGTTTTCACACACACAGGTTGAGAGCTGCAGTTGAGGATGCATGAAATTGTGACCAGTACTCAGACCCAAAAGCAAAAAGTCCCTTTTGGCACCCCCCCACCCCCACCCCACCCGTTACTTTTCTCCGCGCCCAGGGTAACCACGCCCCTCGCTTCTCGCAGCGGGGCTGAGCGTCTGCTCTGTGTCTTCACTGGACTGAACCGTGCAGGGTATGCCTTTTATCCGCCCTGCTCCATTCAGCTCCCAAAACCATGCCTGTGATGGGTCCACGCGCCGCGCGCAGCCAACGCCCCCTGATCGCGCTGCACCCGAGCTTGGGGTGGTGCGGGTAATCCGCAGCTTACGTTTGCGTCCCCTGTGGGTGGGTGCGCGCGGTTTCCAGTGCGGGGCTCCCACGAAGGGGGGCTGTGAACGTTCCAGAAGGTGCCTTGGGGTGAGCGCGTGCGCGGATTTCTTTTGGATGCAGAACTGCGGATGGAGTCGCTGGTCATGGCTGCAGTAGATGCCCCCCAGGCAGGCCGGACCAGTCTGCGCTCCCACAGCGGGGCGGGAGGTTCCCGGTGCCCCATGCAGCGGGCATGGCAAGGAGTTTAATTCCCAAAAAAGAATTAAACGCAAGCAGTGGAGGCGAGGGGGAGCCTGGCCCTTTCCTTGCTTTAAACCGACAAGAGCTGAAGACATGAGGGGACCACTTCTCGCTCTTTATAAGTGGGGGTGCCCCGCCTGGCAGGACTTAGGGGACGTTTTCGCCCCTGATTAGCGGCGTCCCCCCGAAGGTGTCTCCTGAGGCCCGCGTGGGGCCGGAGCCTCTGCGAGTTTGTTTGCTTTCGAAGCACGCCTTGTTTCTAGACGTTGTGCAGAGCCCAGATGCCTCGGCAGTTGGTGCTGGGAAAAACTGTGTCAACAAACATGTCACACACATTTGTAGTGTCAGCTGCCTCCGGAGGCGGCATCGGTGGGATCGGCGTGGGGCGGGGCTGCCAGGCCCAGCGACAGGGATTGGGGGGGGGCGCGGCACCCTGCCCCCACTGACCCCGAACCCTGCTTCGTCCCCCCCACCCCCAGCCCGCTCAGCTCTCACCCAGTCCGGGACCAGTCCTAACCCTCACATCTCCCACTTGGATTTTCCCATCAGTCCCCTGCCTCCGTTCTCACCTCCTCCAAACCATCCTCCAGGCTGCGTGCCTGGACAAGGCATGACGTGCCTGGGACCCTTCCCTGAGCCCCCTCTGCCTTCAGGATGCACCCCAGACTCCTCCCTTCTAATGCAAAGCCCTCAACTATCTGACTCCTGCTTTCTTCTTCAGCCTTATTCCTTGACATTCGTTCCTTCTGTTAATGGATGAAGACCTACTATGTGCCAGGCACTTTCTCAGGGCTGGGATCTGATGGTGAGCAGAACACCAAGCCCGAGGCCTCGTGGAGGCTCCAGGCAGTGGTCCCGCCATGCTGATCTTCTTCCGGGAGTTTCAAGGGATTGCTGCAACTGTCCTGCAGAGAATGGGGGGTGGGGGTGTTGGGGAAAAGGAGCACCAAGGATCATCAAAGAGGCAGCTGATGGTCATAAGCTCAAGTCCATTTCCAGCCAGGCACACATGGAGCCTCACTTCTTGGGTCTTCCAAATGCTGGACAGGAAATGCACTCAGGCGGTGGGGATGGTATTTTATCAACAGTTCGGCACACAAATCACGTCACCCTGTAATTCCAACAGAATTGCAAAAAATGAAGCCATGCCCCCTGCATCTAATATCTGGGTTCTAGTTCCAGTTTCTTACTATGTCACTAGGGTCATCTCTACTTTGCCCATAAGTTATATAATGATTATTGGGCATCGATCATGCACGGTCACAGGGCAGTGGATAAAGACGGCAGTCTGAAGTCCCCAGCACCCAGGGTGGATGTAGCATAGGAGGCTTGGCCAAGCTAAACCACGAGCCAGCCCTGGGACCGCCAGGCCTTCCCACCTGCATAATCTTATCTGTCCTTTAAGACTCAGCTCTTGCTTTTTCTGCATACTGTGTCATCTCACTAACTCCGTACAAGTCCCTGGTGACAAAGTCCCATTTTGCAGATGAGGACGCTGAAGCTCGGAGAGGTTAAGTGACTTGCCCAAGACTGCACAGCTACTTCATCCAAAGCCCACTCTTTTCAGGCTGCATTTTAAAGCTACTGGGTCTGACAGCAGGGATTCTAGACAGCTGCCCTCATTTGATTCTGCCACTCGATGTCCCAGATATCTTCTGTGCTTACTGTCATGCTTTGTCAAGCAAGAAAACTACCCCCACATTTTCCTGGACCTAGATATGCAGTCAGGCTGCCAGCCAGCCGGCCATCTCCTCTGTCAGCCTAATTCCCTGCTACTCGTGCTGGCCTCCCTCTTGGGGTCCCAGGAGTAACACCGTGCAGCCTCTGCCTCCCCCATTTCTCACAGAGCTGAACTGTTCGGAGCTCCTAGACCTAATACTCTGTGCTACTAAATCGATGCATTTCTCTGCCTCACTATGTTATAATGAGGATATGTAACGTGCCCGCTGCATTTTAGGTGCTTTCCTTCCTGTGCCATCCCTGGGCTCGCTGCCCGACTCTCGGGGCCCACGCGCCGCCCATGGAAAAGAGGGCGCCCCAGGACCATTCCAGTGGGAAGTCGCTACCTCCTGGGGATTTGCTGCAGCTGCCTGGAGGTGGCCAGGGTGTGGGGTGGGGGTGCTGCACCCCCCCTTTCTTTAGAAGGAGTTCTAAAACTGCGAAGGCGGGATCCAAACGCAAATTTACAACTGACTCGGGTGGAACCGGCTTTTTTTCTTTGCATTAAGGAAAGCGTCTGGGGCTTGGCAGCAAGCCCAGGGGAGTTCGCCCCTGCGTCTGTCTCCAGCCCCGCCCTGTTGGCAGCTCGCAGCGACCTCCCTGAATTTGATGCCGGCCTGGGAGGGGCTGGTTTTCAGCATGAATGTGGCTGCATGCCACAAGGGGCTGACCCTTGGCCAGAGGTCATCTTCGAGTCTTTTGAGCCTGCATTTAAAGTGGGGCAATTTTCTATGACAATCTGGGTTTCCCTTTTCTTTCGGAAGCAGGAGGACCTGGGCAGAGCTGACCAGCGCTGGGGAAGGTGTCCCCCGGCCATCGCCGCCCCCCGCTGCCCCCCGGCCTCTCTGCGATCAGAAGCCGAGTGTCCACTGACCACCCAGGCTAAATTCTAGATTCCCTCACCAAGAGGACACTTTCTCTGGACCCAAGTCTGTATCAAAATTAGGAAGAAAAAATGATTAACTCGAGAGCCAAGCAGTTTTTCTAGTGTTTTGCTTTGCTCACCCTGTTCCGGTGATTTCGCCAGCCCCCCAGTTAGATTGCTGTCCTTAGCCCATTGTGTTTGAAATTCCAGAGCCACAGTCGATTCTTTTTTTTTTTTAACTTTTTTTATTGTATAGTATAACATATATACAAAGCAAAGAAATAAAAAAGCAATAGTTTTCAGAGCACTCTTCAACAAGTAGTTATAGGACAGATCCCAGAGTCTGTCATGGGCTACCATACCATCCTCTCAGATTTTTCCTTCTAGCTGCTCCAGAATACAGGAGGCTGGTGGGCTTAAGTATTTTTTTTATCATCACAGTCAACTTTTTTCCTTCTTTTTTTGTGTGTGAAAAATAACATATTTACAAAAAAAGCTATGTGAACTATGTTCTACAACTAATTGTGGTGCTGTGCTTTGAAATTTATAGCTTTTTTGTAAATAACCATTATTTTTCTGAAAGTTACTCTAGTGCATGGAACCCTTGTGGAATCTTATATATTGCCCTAGGTGTTCTTTAGGATTGGCTGGGATGGTCCTGGTTGGGGGTTGGCAGGTTATGACAGGTAGCAAGGTCTACCTGAAGCTTGGGTAAGAGCAACCTCCGGATACTTTATTAGTTACACTTCTTTTCCCCCTTTTGGTCAGGATGGAATTTTTGATCCCACGGTGCCAGGTCTGGATTCATCCCTGGGAGTCATCTCTCACATTGCCAGGGAGACTGCAATTACTTCTTTTTTTTTTTTTTTTTTAATTTGCATATGGGCAGGAAGCACCAGGGATCGAACTCCAGACCTCCAGCACGGCAGGTCGGAGCTCTGCCTGCTGAGCCACGGCAGCCGCCCTGCAATTACTTCTTAATGCTCTTTTTTAAAGAACATTGTTTTTAATTAAGGTATCATTTGCCTGCAGTAAAATCTCCCCGTTTTAGTGTCCAGTGCTGTAAGTTTTGGCAAATGCACTGAGTCATGTACTCCCCATCAAAGCCCAGCCTGCCGTCCTCTCACCCCAAAACACTGAACTTGTAGTCCATCCCCTGCCCCCCAGCCCCTGGCAGCCAGGAGCTGTTTTCTTACCCTGTAGTGCTGCCTTTTCTGGAATATCCTATCAGTGGAACAATGCAGGAGGCAGCCCTGGGGTTCTGATTTCATTCACTCAGCAACGGGACTGAGAGTCTTCCACAATTCGTTCAGAGGGGCAGTTTGTTCCTTTTTACAGCTAAGGAGCATTCCATAGCGTGCATGTACCGACTTTCATTATCTTTTCCCCAGTGGAGGCATGTTTAGGGCAATTCAGAATAAAAGCCACTAGAAACATGCAGGATGTGTGCTTTCACTCCGCTTGGGTAAATACCTAGGAGTGGGATTGCGGGGTCTTGGGGTGCATTATTAGAAACTGCTGCACCATTCCCCCAAGTGGCTGCATCATTTCACCCTCCCCCAGCTGTGGATTAAAGTCCGGTTTCTCTGTGTCCTTGCTAATATTTGCTGTCCCAGTTTGCCTGAGCTGCTGTCACAAACACCACCAACTGGTTTGGTCTTAAACAATGGAACGTACTGGCTTGTGGGTTTAGAAGCCAGCAGTCCCAAAGCAAGGCTTCGGCAGGCCGTCCTTCCTCCCCGAGGACGGTGGTGTTCTGGCTGCCAGTGGGCTTCCTTGGCTTCCTGGCCACGTGGACTGGTCCCTCCTTTCTCTTCCGCGCTCCCTCTGTAACCGGTGCCTTGCTGGCAGTGATGCCAGCTGAGTCCCAGTCCAGGTTCGATGGTCTCAAAACTAAAAGAATTTAGAGATGAGAGAGCCAGTAGGAATAAGTAGTAAAGTTTATTAAAAGAGAGAGTACATGTTAGAGAGGTTAACGCAGAGTGCCCAAGGGAGGGACACTCACTGAGTGGAGTGGGCCGGCTTGTTTTATAGGAAAGTTTAGTCGGTGGCAGATTACCCTAGTAACGTTTGAATACAGGTGTCTTCTTTGTTCCAGGAGGTGACAGCAGAATTCATGGTTTGTTGTCACATACTTAAAATTTGTCTTTGGGCAAATGGTTGACAATCTTTATGACCCTATGCTTCCTGTTATTAATTAAGAGTTTGCTTTGGGCCCAGAATTTTACAGGCCTATATGGTTTGGGGAGGTTTCAATGGTTTGGGGAGGTTTGGGGACTTAGGGAAATTTTCATAGCAGGAAGTTTGCAGCTCTGTATTAGCTCCTTTGGAGCTAGATAAGAAACAAGGGGATTGCAGTTGTCTGTTAACTCTTTCAGAGCTGAATAGGAAACCAAGGACTTACAGTTGTCTTTATTTTATTTGCTTCATCACTGCCTTCCTACTTTTCTCTGTGATCTTCTCCTTATGAGGCATCCAGATAAAAACCCACCCTGCTTTAGTTCTTAACTAAAAATTGCATCTTCATAAGGTCCTAGGGTCATGGATTAAGATTAAAAACACATCAACCTTAGGCTACATAATTCAACCGACCACACTTGTCAGTCTCTGCTGTTGGCTTTTTAGCCATTCTGATGAGGTTTCATGGGATGCTGCAAAGCAGAGTACAGAGAGGCCCGTGTCCCCTCCCTCATCCAGGGTCTCCCTTGCTCCCAGGGTTAGCAACTTACATAACTGTCATTCCATGTCATAACCAGAAATTTAACCCAGGGAAATCCCAATGGATTTCTCAAAAAGGTTGGGGACGTCGGTCATTTCCAGCAGGGACAGAGCAGCACGCCCTGCCTTGGTGCCCCTCAGAGCTGTTTGGACACCTCAGTTATGCAAAGAACCGCTGGTGTGGGGGAGCTGCAAGGTTCTCAGGGGTCCAGGCCCAAAAAGTCACAAGTGGTCTCCTGGCTTTTTTGCAGAGCACATTCATCAACAGACCTGCCCTGGGAATCCTCCCTCCAGAGAACTTCGTGGAGAGGCTAAAAGACTCCTTGCTCTCAGTGAGTTCCCGGGAAACAATCCCACCACTTCCAGGCCCGCTGACTTCACAGTGGGAAAAGCAGGAGCATCAGTTCTGTTCTCTTACGAGTCCCTTTGGGCAGGGGAAGGGAAGGGCCGAGATCATCACAACTGAAGAAATGGGGTTTTACTTAAATCTTGCCTTTTGTGCTTTCATGTGCTTTTGAAGAAGAGAAGGGATTCCCTGGGTACCCAAAGAAAGGAACTTGAGGGAAATTAGTTATTTGTCCCATGCGTGGAGCCATGTGTGGGTTATTTAACCCTCCTCCACTTTTCAGTTTTATTTGTTAAAAAGATGAGGTCATTTGGAACCTCAAATTCCCACCTGTGAAACCTGGAGCATCTTAGAGGGGAAGCAGCTGTGCCAGGAGGGTTGGACCTGGCTTTCCTTCACTCTGCTTTCTGCTCCTTCTTTCAGCGTCAGGGTTTCCTGGGCTTGGTCCCCCTCCTAGACCCACTGCTCCCAAGATGTCCCTCATTGCCTCCTATCCTCCTGCTACCTCCCCCTGCTTCGGGGACCAGGGCACAGCCCCTGCAGAGGCAGGTGCAGCAGAGGGAAGCAGGGCGTCCTGAGGGGTCTGTACTCACAGCTGTTCCCCTCCCCTCCAGGTGGCCCCCAAAGGGATGTCCCAGCTCATCACCATGGCCTGTGGCTCCTGCTCCAATGAAAACGCCTTCAAGACCATCTTCATGTGGTACCGGGTGAGGCTTTGGGCGTGAACACACACACACGCAGGCTTCCCCAGCACCCAGCTGTACACTTGCCGTTGTCCAACTGCTCATCCCTATTGGCCAGGGTATTGGACTACAGTGACGATGGGCAAAATCCAGGCAGGATCACTGTCTGGATGGGTATACCAAACATCTCAGTGGGGGATGGTGCAAAGGGCTGAGGCTTTGCCTCAGACCAACCCAAGTTTGGATCCCAACTTTGCCACCTTCATCAGACAAGTCTCTGTGATCTCGATGTCCTCATCTGTAGAATGGGTTTGTTAATAATAGTTGCTACTTCATGGGGCTGTTCCTGCAGATCAGGTGAACAGAGCCTAGCCCCGAATCCAGGCTTACTGGGTGACACTCCATTTGGTCAACATCATTTATCGAGACCCTGCTCTCTGCACGGCACCTGGACAAGTGTTGAAGGTACCTGGCTAACAGTTAACGGACAGAAGTAAGCTCTTACCCTGGTGAGGGAGAGTCAATAGGGAAATATTCCATTACCAATTAGGGTAAGTGCTAAGAAGGAAATGGACCAGGTAGAAAAGCCAACCCTCCGGCCCCAGCCAAGTATTCAGATGATGCAGCTGCCCCTGCCGACATCCTGACATCCTGAAAGACCCTAAGCCAGACACATCCTACACCCAGGATGGTTCCCCCATGTGTTGCTGGTTGTTGGCCGGAAGCCTCCGTTCCCCCTCCACGGGCTCCTTGAACATCTCACAGCATGGGGCTGGCTTCCCCCAGGATGCACAGTCCAAGAGAGGGCCAGGAAGAGGACCCAGCATCCTTCATGATCTAGCTTTGGAGGTCACACACATCCTTTCCACAATGTTCTATTGGTTACACTGGTCAGCCCTGTCAGAATAGGCGGAGACTCCAAAAGGGCATAAAGACCAGAAGGTGAGGACAGGGGGCCATCTCCGAGATGGCTCCAAGGAAGCTGGTAAGGTGCAGGGCCAGTGAGTTAGCACGTGGCCATGCTGGGCCCGTGGACCAGCAGGGGAGACGCCAAGACCGTTGCTCCTTTCTGGTGCCTCCACCTTGTTGACCACCTGCCATGGGCTACTTTACCCACCCTTTCCCAAAGTCTTTACTAGTAGGTGGTATCAGCCGCCTCTCCCAGATGATTTAAGGCCAGGGAGCAACGTCATTCATCTCACTTCCTCCAGGTCGACCTGAAAGCTGATGTCCTAACACGGCCCCTCACTGCTGTGGAGGAGATGGGTGGGGTCCACATGGGAAGCTCGGCGAGAACAGAAGGCATCCTGTGCTGCCTGAGACGGGCACAGAGCCGCACTCCCGCTGCCCCCCACTCTCCCGTCCCCTTCCTCACCCACGTGACGGAGCGCGTCCTCCATGTCCCCTCCCTGATGTATGCAGAGATCATAGTCTCCAAACCAGAAACCACCGACCACCTCAGCAGGTCCTAGCTGTTGCCGGTAGAACATCAGCTCATCCTGCATGTTCCTCTCTCTGCTTCAGTGCAGACACGATTAACAGCCCCAGGCTCCACCATATAAATAAGTCTAATGATCAGTACCTGGGATCAGCTCTTGGGCAAGCCCTCTCTAGTTGACCAGGGCTCAATATGGGCTTAGGTGGAAAGCCGGAGCCCCTTCTGCCCCACAGCACCCCTGAGAATTTGTTCTCTTCTGTTTTCCCAGAGCAAAGAGAGGGGCCAAGCAGGCTTCTCCAAGGAGGAGCTGGAGACCTGCATGATCAACCAGGTAGGTGGTGCCCGGCCCTCCCGCGCCAGCCATGGGGGCGCTGCCCAGCCCCTTCAGGCTCCTGCTTGTTGCCTGGCCTTGCCCTCCTCAGGCAGGAGAGGTCCCTAACCGAGCATTGCCCCTCCCAAGCCCATTCCTGGGTGTCCGGACCAGCACTCACCAGTTTCCCAGGACACCTGCCTGCACCTGACTAGTCTAAGCAGGCCATTAACCTGGGCTGGAAACCAACTGTATATCCAGTCTTGGGAAGTGGTGAATTAAATACTGGGGTCCCAAATGGAACCCTAGTAGTTCACAGAGGTGCCAAGGAGGCCACTGTTGGGAGCAGTGGGGTGGGGTGGGGGGCAGGGATCCCAAATCCCACCCAGAGCAGCCTGTCCTTCCTCATTTTATGTGTGGGGTGGAGGTTTAGACAACGTGTCAGGGGCTTAAACAAAAGTCAGCAACCACTGAACTTAATACGTACCCAGTATAGCCACAATATTTATTCTGCAGCAAAAATACTAACAAAGCATTTCTCTGGCCTGGAGACATACATGCTATGACTTAGTGAAAACAGCAGAACAGCTAAATGCACAGGAAAACATTAGACGGAATCCTGCCAGTGTGTTTACCATAGGTTGCCTCTGGGTGGTGAAATTAAGGGTTTGGTCCTTTTTCCCAATCTCTCCTCTTGTTAGCAAACGTATCCACACCTTTCTCTCTTTTCATACAAACCTACATAAACTTAAGCTGCTACTTCTCTTTTCTTGCCATTTTTTAATAAAAATGGATTGTGTTCTACCTCCTTCTCTAATGCTGCTTCTCTCCCTCCATATCCATGGACAGCCTGTCCTGTCAATATTTTTAGGTCTAATTCCTCATTTTTGGTGGATGCATCCAAATATGTGTAACAATGCGTATGTATCACATTTATAATCAGCAAACAAAAGTGCCAAGAGGGTGTTCTGGAATTTGGGGGAGGAGGTCTTAGAGTTATTCTCAGGAGTCTGGTCTCAGGCACCCCATGGAAATGAACCTGAGAAAATGTTGCATCGACCCTGGAGAGACTGGGTCCCACGGTTACTTCGGAAGCATCCCCAGCAGTTCTCTGGAGTCAGCTGGGAATGCATCCGGATTCCCTTGCCAGGTTGAACAGTCAGAAAACAATGGAAAGAGTGGGGCAGCTGCAGATTCGCTTAGGGCTGTGAAGGGTTTGGGTGTTCCCGCACTCCTCTTGAACCCAAGTGGCAGCTGCCCTGGAGGAGGGAAAGGTGGGGGTCCCGCCCCACTGCGGCCGAGCAGGCCTTTCCCACGAGGTGCCTGGTGCCGTCCCTTCTCTCTGCACCCATCAGCTCTGAACTCCCCTGGGAGCTTTAGAAGCCAGTGCAGTCTGGGGCTGGGCGGGCGGGGGGCCATGGGGGTGGCAGGCAGCATCAAGGAGAAAGGTGGGCGTCTGGGCCACGGGCCCTTTAGGCTTGACCACCTGTTGTCACCATGGGAAAAAGATGGGCCCCATGATGCAGGACTTGGGAGAAGCCAGAAGTTTAGATATTCATATAAAATCTCTTGCTTTTTTCAGATTTAGGCAAAACAAGATCTTAGGGTCCAGTTTATACCTTCTGCCAGGGAGGGAGCTCCCGGTTTCCCCCGCAGACCTCAGGGGTCCTCTGGGTTTGTGGGGCAGCAGTGAGGTGGCCGGCCCCCACGGCTGGGATGCTGACCTGTGTCTCTTGGTTGCAGGCCCCTGGCTGCCCTGACTACAGCATCCTCTCCTTCATGGGCGCCTTCCACGGGAGGACCATGGGTAAGGAGGGGCCAGCGCCCGCACAGGGTGGAGTTGGGAGTGCAAATGACAGTGGCAACAAAAGCAACAGCTGCGCTGGCCGGTTACGCGTTTCAGTGTCCCATTAAATCCACCCTGAAACCCCCTGCATGGTGGAGATCTTTAGCCCCACTTTGGGATGGGAAATAGAGGCTCAGCGAGGGAAGGAACTTTGCGAGCCTGTTCAGGATTTGAACTCTCGCCTCCCCGTCCTCAAAGCCTGTATTCAATCTGTAATAAATCAGAAAGCAACCCCCGTACAGTTCAAGGTTCCTGGGTTCTGCAGCCCGCGGGCCTCCTCAGGCCTGAGCACGTTTCCTCGAAATGCCCACCTCCTTTGCAAAGGCCGTTCATCCCAAGGTCCCGAGTCCAGCACCGGTTCTTCTGTTCTGCTGGATTTAGGTTGCTTAGCGACCACCCACTCCAAAGCTATTCACAAGATTGACATCCCTTCCTTCGACTGGCCCATTGCACCGTTCCCTCGGCTGAAATACCCTCTGGAGGAGTTTGTGAAGGAGAATCAGCAAGAGGAGGCCCGCTGCCTGGAGGAGGTAATGTGGGACCTCCTGGGTCCGTCCTGCATGCAATCCCCTGGCCCCTTGCCCTCGCCACCCCGAGACTTAGCCCTGGGGAAGAGAAGCAGACAAAGAGCCCACCTGGGGAGCTGCCTGGGCGGGGAGTAGGGACAGAGGCTTTGTGTGCCTCCTGGGAATTGGTCCTGCAGGGAGACACATCGTCCCTGCTGCCCTGCATCCGTCACCCCACTTCTGGTACTGATTTCTGCATCGTTTCACTTTCTTTGAGGACAAGCTTCAAGGAGTGTAAATTAAGAGAGAAGGAATTGGTTGAAAGAAAATGGGGTAGTATGTAGGAAAAATGGCTCCACAGATCCCCCAGTCCACTGGTTTTCATCCTCTCCCAAGTGTGGGCCTTCTTTATGTTCCCTTGCGGGCTGCAGGGGGGACAGGGTAGAGACAGGGGAAGTGCAGGCCCCTATGGCCGGCCTCCACGTCAACCAGGAGAGCCTCGGTTAGCAGGGCCGTGGGAGACACTGGCAGGATTCTGTTTGAATTTGAGCCCAAATAAGGCTTCTGGCTTGCTTCTTAACAATCATTCTTTCCAATCAGTTGATACGTATCAAGCACTTACTCGGTGCCGAGCTGGGCGCCAGGTGCTGTGGTATTCAACAGCAAGGAGAAGAGCTAGCGCAGTCCGATAGAAATGTAACGCACACCCATAATTAAACTTGCTAGTGAAAATGTTTTTGCACAGTCAAAAGAAGTGGGCAAAATCAATTTCTTAATCTCATTTCATTGAATCCAATATATTCCAAATAGCATCAATTCAACTTGTAATCACTATCTTAAAATTGTTGAGATGTTTTTCATTGTTTTTTTTTTCCCTCCTGTTCAGTGTTCTGTGCCAGGTGTGCATTTTACACCTACCGCACACCTGAGTTTGGATCAGCCCCGTCTCACATGCTCAGCAGTGACACGTGGCTTGGTGGCCGCTGTATGGGGCAGTGCAGGGCGAGCAGAAAAGCATAAAAACAACCACCTAAGGGCAAATTGCAAATGACGCTCTGAAAGCAAAGAAAAGCAACAAGCACCTCCGGGAGTTGATGGCAAAGACATAGGCCAATCATCAGGTCCAAATAGTAGGCTTTTTCCTTAGTTCTGAAATGCAAAGAAAGAATTTCACTTGCTATTCTGTCTAGGTGTCTGGTCTGGATATTTTTTGTAGTTATGCATATTTATTAAAATATTCACGAGGTATCATAGCCACTCATCTCTAATAACATGGTACCGTAACTACTCGCCTCTCGCTGTATATGACGATACTCCCTTTAGGACAAGAGCCCAAAAGTTGTGACCCCTTAGCGACAATCAGGTCCTTCCTTCCCACAAGTTACATTTTTAAAAATCAACCTCAATTTTATTAACGTGTCATTACGTACCATGAAGTGCACTCTCTTTAAGCATGAAGTTCTGTACGTTTGGGCAAACGTACACACTCGTACAGCCATCCCCGCGGACAAGTGTGTCTTATCACCCAGAAACCTTCCTTGGCCCCTTGGGAGTCTGTCTGCTCCACGCCGAGCCCTGCTCCACGCACCCCTGTGGGGTTTCTCTCACTATAGGGGTTTTGCGACTGCTCTGCAAACCAGGATGCATCTGAGATTCAGGTTCTGCCGTGAGCGAGGACTTATATGGATAATACCAACAGTAACCATACAGCGGTCACAGCAGTGACAGCCTCCAGTAGGACAGCCGAGCACGCAGCAGCAGCTCCCGCTTCCTGCGTGCAGGACACCGGGACATAGCTTCCCACTTGGCCTCTCCCCGGGCCCCTTAGGTAGATCCTGTCCAGTGCAGCCACATACAGCTCAGAAAAGAGAGGCTTAGGAAGGTTAAATGACCTGTTCTGAGTTATCAGTTTGTATCCCAACAGGTGCTAGCACCCGTTCCCAGGTAGGGTGCCACACTCCTCACACAAAATACATGCACGGAGAAGGGAAGGAGGAGAGGGAGGGAAGAGAAGAGAAAGGAACGGAAGGGAAAGGAAGGGAGGCATGCAAACGAATTCCCAGGGTGATCTGAAGGGGCTCCTGGCGCCCAGACCCTCCTCCGCGGACGTGCTCAGGAGCCCCTGCGAGTGAGTGCTCCCCCACCCCCACCCCACAATCCAGGCGGAGGACCTGATCGTGAAGTACCGGAAAAAGAAGAAGACGGTGGCGGGCATCATTGTGGAGCCTATCCAGTCCGAGGGAGGGGACAACCACGCGTCTGATGACTTCTTCCGGAAGCTGAGAGACATCTCCAGGAAGGTCAGTGGACACTGCCCTGGTTGGACCAGCTCACGGGGGGCTCCAGTTGATTTCCCAGAGCAAAGGGTTCGCTCCGCTTCAGCTTTGGAGTCCTTGTAAACTTCCAGATGTGCAGAGGCCGGAGTCCATCTCTCGACAGAGAGGTTCTGGTGGGAGACAGAGAACTCTTCTCTACATTCTTATTGCCACATCAGCCACCAGCCAATCTGCCATCTTAATCTGGGGGCTTCCCGGTCAGGAGGTTCTTGGAAAAGCCTTAGCACCCCCCATTTCTTTCTAGAGCCCTCACCTCATCTCTTAGCCCAGTGTCTTCCACAATCAATGGATGTAAAACGAAAAATCTTTATGCTAATCTCACAACGCTGATTGAATAACTGGCACGACAGAGCCTGTCAATCCCCAGATAATAGTTAGATGAGGCAAACAGATTTAAACACAAATACGAAATAAAGAATAGTGATACGCAGAGCGGGCAGCAGAGCAGCTGAAGTCTGGGAAACATCGTTTAGGCCCCCACGGTTGGGACACTTCTCCTGCTGTGTGTGAGTCTCCCGAGTAGGGCAAGACCCAGCACTGAGGCCAGGTGAGACACTGCTTTGCTTTGGTACCGGCTGTAGCCGGAGCTGTGGTCTTATTGCAGTCCAGCAGCTTTAGGAAACATTCAGATAGAGCTGGAACTGCTCTGCTTGGGAGGTTTTTGTTGTTTTGCTTCAGTGGTGGCAGGTAGGTCCTACTGAAAGTAACCACTATTTGCCTGGATTGGGAGTTCTGGGTTCTGTGGTTTGCGTGTGTGTCTGTGGGCTCCCTGGGATGTTTATTCTCCACCCCCTACCTGTTCTCTCCCGTCTCTGGTCAGCACGGCTGTGCCTTCTTGGTGGATGAAGTCCAGACGGGGGGCGGCTGCACCGGCAAGTTCTGGGCCCACGAGCACTGGGGCCTGGATGACCCGGCGGACGTGATGACCTTCAGCAAGAAGATGATGACTGGTGGCTTCTTTCACAAGGAGGAGCTCAGGCCCAATGCTGTGAGTGCAAAGCCAGCCCTGTGCACCTCGCCTGGGCACAGCGGGGGGAGGGCCGTTCTGGAGCACCCTTTCTGGTCGCAGAGGTTTAATCAGCCCATGGTTGTGATTGCTGCAGCGACATCCGCAAGGCAGTCCCGTCCGTCTTCTGCCATTCCTCTGTGTATCAGTTCAGTGGTATTGTTAAAAGCTCCTGCCGCGGGCTGAGCGTTTGCTTGGTGCCAGACCCAGTTCTAAGTACATCATGCTGCTTTTAATCCTCAGAACACTCTAACCAACTAGGCACTATTTTTTATCCCCCATTCTACTCATGAGGATCGGGCACAGAGAGGTTAAGCAAGTTGCCCAAAGTCACACAGCCTGTAAGTGGCAAAGCCAGGATTCAGACCCAGAGCTCAGGCCACTAAACTGTACTGCCACATGTACATTCAGATTTTCATAGATACACACAATGGAATGCACGCATTCAGACACACACACGTCACCATCATCATCATCACCATCATCATCAGGGGCCCAAGATCCTTTCTTCCACCCTCCTTCATATAGTTTCCGCCGTCAATGTTTCCTTATGGTCCAAAATGGCTACCAGAGCTCCAGCCATCACAAAAAATGTCTGTCCTCTTTTCCCCATCCCACGCACAGTTACACAGCTAACATTTTCAGTAGAGATGGGAAGGGTCAAGTGGTGGTCTTTGAGGATCAAACTGCCAGCAATCCAGACCCGACTCTACCAACTATGAACCATATTTGCCCTGGACAAATAACTTAACCTCTCAGACTCTCGGCTCTTCCTCTGTAAAATAAGGAGGACAGCAGTTTATTGGCTTCCCTAGGACAGAAGGATTTCCCAGGACATGGGAAATCTTTGGCAAAGTGGGACTAGTTGGTCTCCCTGATAGCAGCACCTACCTATAGAGTTGCTACTCTTGGGAGGTAAAGGGTGTAGCCGCCTTGCCCTCGGTAGACTCTCAGCAGGCTAGTTTCTCCCAACTAAAGGAAAGAGAAAGTGTAAAGGGAAGTGGGTGCCTTCGGGGGATGCCTGTGTGCAAACCCACCCCAAAACCCCATGCCTATTTCCAGCCTTACCGGATCTTCAACACGTGGCTGGGGGACCCATCCAAGAACCTACTGTTGGCCGAGGTCATCAACATCATCAAGAGGGAGGACCTGCTGAACAACGCGGCCCACGCCGGAAAGGCCCTGCTCACGGGGCTGATGGACCTCCAGGTACCACCGCCCCAGCTCTCCCGGGGCCGCCTCTCCCCGGGCCGCCTCTCCCTGGCTTTCTGAGCCTGGGGACAACGTCTGCGCCTCAGTTCAGCATTGAACTTGCTCTTCCAGCCATTCTGAGTGAGCTGTGCTTTTCTGGCGTCCCGGAATGCCCTCCCATCCTCCATCCCAGCCCCACTCCAGTTCCTGAACTTCTATTTTGCTTTTGAAACCAACTTCAGACCTCCCTCCTTTAAGAAGCTTCCCCACACACTGCCCCTCTCGCCCCCATGGATGTTATTTATTCACTCCTCTGTGCCACCTTGTACATACACACACCCTATAGCAGTGCTGTCCAATACAAATACAATGGGAGCCACATGTGGAATTTAAATTCTTCTAGCAGCCATATTAAAAGTAAAAAAAAAAAAAAAAGTGAAATTTATTTTAATCTTAGTTGACCTGTTATATCCAAAATATTATCATTTCAACATGTAAATAATATAAAAATTGTGTGATATTTCACGTTCTTTCTTCTACCGCAGCTTTGGAATCCAGCATGTATTTTACACTTCCAGCACATCTCAACTTGGGCCAGCCACGTGTGGCTCGTGGTTTCTGCATTGGACAGGACAGCTCTGTATTATAACCTGTGTCTTTGTTATGTCATACTCCCTGCCCAGTACACACTCACACCTACACACATAGTGCTCTTCTCCTGGACTTGGGAGGGGCTGCCAGGGAAGCAGGGTGAGTGCCCAGGACCGGCTGGCACAACCCAGGTGCTGGGAGGAGAGGTGACCTTTACCAGTGACTGGTCATGAGGAGCCCCCATCCCCACAGGGCCTTCTAGTATTCAGTCACCAGGGCCTAGAGCAGAACTGCCTAGGAGGAGGAGGAGGTGGTGGTGGCGGTATGTGATGATGATGATGTGGTGCTGAAGTGAGGAGGAGGATAATAACAGCTTCCATATATGTGCCAAGTCCTATCATAGATGCTTTGATAAACTTTTTAGTTCAAATCCAACAATAATGCTATAGGGTATAGGTACTATCACTGTCCTTATTGTAGAGATGAGGAAACTGAGGCATGACTGTTTATCAACTTCCATGAGGCCAGCTGGAGGTTGAACTGGATTCTGTGGGCCTCAAAGCCCATGTTGACCTTACGTCCATGATCAGGGACCTCGTAACAATAATAACAATAACTTCCATTTATCAAGAACTTTCTACCTGCCAGGCATTGCATTAAGTGCCTTGCCTCATTCAGTCCTCAAAATAGTGTTGCCACATTTAGCCCAGAGCAGGACCCTAATTAAATTTGAACTTCAGAAGGCCGGAGGCAGGTGGGGCAGGGTGCGGGTTCAGGGCTTGACTCTGGCCACAGCACAGAGCTGAGCCAGGGGCTCCAGCGACCTTGACCTCCCACCGTGGCAGGGAGCCAGATGTAGCACTTTAAGTACAGAACTCTCAGTTAAACCTGAAGTGCAGATAAACAACTTTTGATCTGAGTATTTGGGATATACTGAAACTGAAAAGTATCTGTTGCTTATCTGAAGTTCAAATTTAACTGGGCATCCTGTATGTTACCTGGCAGCCCTAAAACTGAGCAATGTGGCGTTAGGAAAGTAGGATCGCCCCCCTTTTCTGGATGAGGACTTGGAAGCTTGGGAGCGTGAGGAATCTGCCCAAGCCCGGGCAGCAAGCAGCAAGGGAGCTAAGTTTTAAATCCCGATGTGCCACCTTCCCAGGATTCCACAGGCCCAGCCTCTGAAGGGGATGATGTGGCGCTTAGGACAGCGAAGAGCCTCCCGTCCTGCTCAGGATGGAGTCCACTTTTCTCGGTCCGGATTAGTGTTTAAACTGAGGTTGGGCAGGGCGAGATGCCTGGCAAAGCCTCTGCAAAGGCCAAGCCCTTCCTTCCTGCGATCCTCCCTCGTTGCCATCCGCCAGCGCCAGTGCAGGCAGGAGGCAGGAGAAATGACAAGTGGGGTTCATGTCCCGGGCGGACGTCTGGGCCCCGCTCAGGTTTCCCTTGCCAACTGCGGCCCAGGGCCCAGCAGGCCCTTCCTGTCCCGGAGCTGTCCCAGACGTGGGCTCCGTGAGTGCCTCCCTCAGAAGCCGGACACTGCAGCAGCATAAGAAGTGACAGGCAGGTTCCCATGTTGGCAGGGGCTCAGCTGGGAGCTCCAGGGAGAATTCACGCAGGAAGAGAGAAAAAAGCAGATGAGCTCAGAGGGGCCTGCCATGGCCCTGGTCAGGCCTGAGGGCCCGGGAGCAATCGGTGGGTCACCATCAGCTTGCAAGAGAACAATGTGGCTCACGTACACAGAAGCAGAGAATGGGCGTGGAGGGCTGGACCCTGGGAGGGAAATTCTTCCAGGTCAACAAAAGCACAGGCCCCTGGGCTGGGGAATACGCAGGAAGCGTGGCTGGGTGGGCCTCTTAATTGTTTGCATTGATGCTGAGCCCCCACAGTCACAGAGCATGTCTCAGAGGAGAGGCAACAGAGGCAGCCTGGCCCCAAGAAGTCACGGAGGACCCTCATTTCCAAAGCAGTTCCGTGGGGTGGAGCCTTCCCCCAAGGAAAGGGTTCCGTGAAAATGTTCCCGAGCCAGGACTAGTGTTCTGCTTTTGAGAGGCTGGGTTTGGCTCATTTCAGCAGAGGGAATGGTCTAGGGTTTCCAATCTGAGCCCTAAAAAGCTGCACGGACAAACTGCTGAGGTTACAGGAAGGCTCTAAAACTATCAGCTAGACCAGTGGGGGAAGCAAAAGTGAGCTCTGTTGGCAAATACAAAGGCCTTCAAACCACTCGGCCTTGCGACAGGGAGAGGGGCTGGGGACTCCCGACCATCACACTTCAGTTAGGATAGATGAGGACTTGTTCCTGCACTCCCCCGGGCCCCACAGACCACACTCAGGTGGGAGAGAGGGACAGTTCCAATATCCATGCACCCAGGCAGTCAGCCAGCCCAGGGAGGGCAATAGCCTCCGTGCTGGAGTGACTTCTGAGCTGTGGCCTACTCACCTGTAGAGACCAGCATGTGTCCTTCTTGGTGGCACAGTGAGGAGTCAGGATTTGGTGTAGGGGAGCTTGGTATAGGCACATCCCAGGATGTGTCTTATCCCAGGATGCGGCCGGATCTCCCGCTTCCCCCCAGGAGCTGTAATGAGAGAACACTTACCCACCCGGCCCCCCACATCTCTTCCCCCAGCACCTGGAAAGTATTAGGGGTTATCCAAGCCCCTGTTTGCTCAGAGAGTGGCAAGGACTTAAGATCCCTTGGTCTAGACTCACAATCTCAAAGCCTTGAGGGAAGATGAGCTTTTCTTCTAGAAGAATCAGCACTGTTCTAGAAGAGCTAAAAGTAAAGACGGCTAACATCTGGTGAACGCCTACCAGGTGCCTGGCCCTGGGCTTAGGACATAACCTCCGTCTCACTAAATCCCCACGCAGCCTGTTGGGGTCAGTAGCATCAGTATCCCTCAGTTTACAGGAAGGGAAACCGAGGCACAGGTCTCACCCAAGGCTGCGGAAGGAGTTGGATTTTGAACCCAGGACTGGATGTCCCCAAGGAAGTCCCACGAGGTCCACACAAAAGCTCAAAGGCCAGACAGCGGGGGCATTTGAGGAACTACAGCCATTCATCCTGCTGGGATGTGGGTGACAGTTTTCAGTGCCTGCCTTGTCTCCACCTTTGCAGGCCCGGTACCCCCAACTCATCAGCAGAGTGAGAGGACGAGGCACCTTTTGTTCCTTCGACACTCCAGATGAATCCGTGCGGAATAAACTCATCTTAATAGCCAGGAACAAAGGTAGGGGCCACGAGTAGAAGCCGAGCTTCCTAAGTGTCCCATGTTATGTGACATGAGGGCAAAACGTTGTTAGGGATTCAGGTGGGGAGGCAAGTGGTACATGGGGCTAAGCATGGTCGGAGTGTCCTTTCTCAAAAGATGAGGGAGTTACCAGTGAGATTCCTTTATCACTTATTCATTCATTCAACAAATATTCACTCTCTCATCATGAGTTTCTGGAAGGCCAGGGACTTCATGTTGGGATTTCTCTATCACCAAACCTAGCTGGGGCAGCAGAGCAGGCATTCAGGATTGTAAGGAAGGGAGGGAGGGAGAGAGGAAGATAAAAAGGAAGGAGCAATGAATAGATGGAGGAAAGGAGGAGGCTATGGATGAGATGGCTAGATAGCTAAGAGGAGGAGGAAGGGTGGATGGGTGGGTGGAAGGAAGGCTAGATGGAAGCCTGGATGACAGAATAAATGGATGCAGGAGTGGCTCCAGTGGCCCCTGATTAGACACCCCTCCCGCTCCTGCGGGAAGCAGCTCCATAATCTAAGCCCCTAACTTAGCTTCTGCCTCTTCTCCCAGGTGTGGTGTTGGGGGGCTGCGGCGATAAATCCATCCGTTTCCGTCCCACTCTGGTCTTCAGGGATCACCACGCACACCTGTTCCTCAATATTTTCAGCGACATCTTAGCCGACTTCAAGTAAACAAGCCATTTCCATCCACACTCTGAGAAAGCCCTGATCTCAACAGTCTCAAATTGATTAGTTTGCCTAATTCATGTTTTCACTTAAAAGTATCAGAGGTGAATTCATAAACAGAAGGGTTCTGTGTGGAGGAGACGGGGATGTTCTTGGTGGCCTGGGGGGGTGGGGAGGGAGGGGCTGGCTTTGACTGTCTTTGCAGAGCCACTGGTGGATATTGGTTTAAGCCCAGAAATTCTGCTTGAGCCCTGGACACAGTCTTTGGGAAGGGGCTGTTAGAACCCTAGTCCCTGTATCTGCCCACCGCTGACCCCGACGATTTCTTTGGGAGCCAATCCAGGGAATTAGACCTGTTCCTGGGACTGGTAGCCGGTGCTCCAAGTGCCATATTCTGTGACCAAGCACGCTGGCTTCCCTCCACCCTCGGCAGACAAACATGCTCTCACCTTCTCACTCAGCCCCTAGAGCCCTGAGCGTGCTCCATCCACAGTTCAGGAGGGACACGGCAGATCACAGGAAGGTGGTAAGAGACACACATTAGGGTCGAATGTGGAGGTGTGAGAAGGGGTCCCCCAGCCTCCCTGTGACTAGGGACCCTCATCTTAATGCATCTGAGATTCCTCTGACCTAAGAATTCTGGCTCTGGCATGACTTTGTCCTTGGAGGATGTCTTGGTGGCATCACCAGAGCGCTTTCTCACCATCCCCCATTCCTGAACTCTCAGCTGCTCATCCTTACTTGCTCACTGTCAACCCAGACACCCAGAGGGACATACTGGAGCTGGAAGGTCAGAAACATAAGCCTGGGAGGGTAAGCCCAGGGGCCAGGGCAGCAAAGCTGCTTCTTTCTGCCTTCAGAGGCAGCCACGGTCTGGTTTTTGTGACCCCTTACCCTGTGGGGCTCTTTCTCCAGCTTTGGCTCAACCACTTTTAGGTGGGTGGGAATAGCTTTGCTGTTCCATCAGAGGGGCTAGTTGTAGGACTAGATTTCTTCCTCAGGGAAGCATCATGAATTAAAGCCACCAGAGTTCCAGGCATGGAAAAGTAGCCCATTGGTTCAAGGGGGTTACCTTGTACCTGCCAAACAATATTAGAGATTTTCCCAAGATGAATATGGAGATAACAGGTAGATGACTCTTAAATGCTTCACTGGGCTGTGGCTGAAGCTAAATTTTTATCTCTGCTGGATGTTAGACATCCTTGGAACCAATTGGATCTCAAACATTCCTTCTAGATAGTCCTACAGTGATGAAGTATTGTTTAGCAGGTAGCCTAAGGAAGCCTGGCTTTTATTCTCTGTCCAAAAGGAACCCACTTCATCTCCCCGTGCCTTGGTTGAGTACTTTGGAAGATGGGCATATCTTGGTTTCTGATTCAGCACTTTGTTCCTTTAATAACTAATCATCCAAAGACCTCAGTGTTTTTTAGCTTCCACTCTTCCACAGACCTGGTCACCAACCTGTTTTTGTTGAGGAATGAAAGGCACTAAAATATTTGACAGACATGGATGCATTCCTGAAGTCAAAGCTAATCTTTTGCTTTTAATAGACTTCTGCCATGTTTAAGGCCATTTGCAATGCCAGGTAAATGTAGATTTGTGCCTCCCTCTTTCTGCAAATTTTCACTTATTCGCATTATCATTTATTCATCCAACCAATTCTTCATCAAACTTTCATTAAATACCTGCTCCATCCCAGGTGCTGTACTTAGCACTAGGAATATAAAGATGAAATAAAGCATAGTCCCTGTTCTCAAGGGACTCTCATCCCACTGCAGACAACTTTTCAACCAGTAATTAAAGCAAAGTGACAGGTGCTGTCAGAGGTGTGTGCAGAAATCAGAGGAGGGAGCACCCCAATCCACCTAAAGAGGGTCAGGGAAGGTTTAGGGGAGGAAGTGGCATTTTAGCAGGGTTTTGCAGAATGAGCAGGAGTTTACCTAGCAGACAAGGCAAGGAAGAGCATTGTAGAAAGGGAACAGCATGTACAAAGGCACATGAGTTCATGATCTCACACCCTTCACTGGGGAGCCAGAATCCACAGGCACTATCCCAAGGTTCAAAGGCCTTATTTAACAACCAATCAAAGGCAAACTGAAGAAATTCATTCATTGGCTGAAGAATTCTCTCTCCTGAGAACTTCAGCATTGGATACAAACATTCACCAAGATTCTGGGAGTCTCAAAGGGTTTTAAGCCAGGGCACAATCAGAAACTTAGCTCTCTTGGGTGGACAGAGTGGCTCCAATATTTTGTTCTCTCCTCACTGGACACTGACAGAAAAGTGAAACCATTTTATCTGGAAAGTCATTTCCGGACTTATTTGCTCCTTACCCCAAGGGAAGTTACTTATTGTAAAAACAAATTAAGCCATTTATCAACAAGTGCTTGACTCAGGGCACAATGAGTTTCTGAGAGATCCTCTTTTGGGGGTGGAGGCATAAGAATTTATATTTGAAATTTTTAAGAATTTCAAGGAAGAGAATTCTCTACAGAGCTCAAGATGTGGAAATCTGGAAGTGGTTGGTAAAAACACGGGGTGCCCAGTGGATAGGTAGCCATCCAGGACGCAGTCCATGAAAAAGTGCTCTGTGGCCCATGGTCTGGAAACAAATCCATCACACATTAGTACCATCAATTTTAGAAATTATCTGTAGTAAGTCTTGTCACTTTTACAGAAAACAAGATCCAGTAATAGCAAGTCTTAGCACATCCTCACTTTTATTATAAATGGGTGTTTTTTATAATTTTTACTAACACTCAGTAACCATGCAAAATTGTGCACATTATCTATATATCTATACCTGTCTATCTATATATATCAGCTCATGGTAGAAAACCATAGCTAGGGAACCTCGCAGACTTACGCATTCAAAGTGATCTTGTTTACAGTATTCTGTTGACAGTGCCAATAAATGAAGAAATTAACATGTCATAATGTAACTGATGACCCCATGCGCAATTCCATGAATTAAATTAGTTTCCTGTGTTAATCAGTATTCTTAAATTAAAAAATTTATAATGGAATCATCAGAGTGAATGTGGTCTTTGGGGGATTGGAAAGTGGCCTTTGTTAAATAATCATCTGACAAGTACTTGATAAGCACCTAAGTACCTCTTAAGTGCATCTTGGGGGAGTACCCTACCTGCATGGGTCTGCTGTAGGCTCAAATGGTTGTTCATAAGGTTAAATAAAACTATATCATAATTGCTTGACTTACAAGTGCTATATATATAGTAGCTCCTCCTGCCATATCATCTAAATAAAGGGATGAGCGAGTCTCACATACAGTTCTAAACAACAAAACACTTACTTCTTTGAGAGTTAGGTTCCCATTCATAAATATCAAATCTACTCTCCAACACAAATACAGGCCCAACTGAATCCTGGACAATATTTCAACTGTTAATCAGGAAAATGGATGTTTTGTCACTAGTCAACACAAACATGGCCAGATGGTATCAGCTCTGTCTGATTAACTCTCATCAGGCAAGGTGTTACAGTTGAATGCCACAGTGTCAAAACAAGACCATAAAACGTGGACTTTGCCTGGGGTTCAAAGGGACCCTAGTACTTTCCATTTAGG
The DNA here is from genome assembly GCA_004026745.1 of Myrmecophaga tridactyla. Taxonomy (NCBI): domain Eukaryota; kingdom Metazoa; phylum Chordata; class Mammalia; order Pilosa; family Myrmecophagidae; genus Myrmecophaga; species Myrmecophaga tridactyla. The sequence goes on along the minus strand of PVIY010002389.1, from coordinate 30,898 downwards.
AATTCACAGGACCTGAAGCACCTAAAGCAGCAACAAAAGGAAAGCTCCCAACCCCAGTTATTTGTTAAATCCATCTCAGGCTGTCTCCCACAAGCAGCTAGACCCACCATCTGTTCTGGGGAGTGTATTAAATGTGGTTATTAAATCAGGGGTGGGGAGAGATATCTAGCCCCATGACAAGGTTGAGTAACAGACCTGGCACATGGGGGGCAGAAAGTAGAAAGGACAGCAGCTACCACTTGGACTAGGCTTTCCACGTGCCACAATGGGGCACACCATTTAGAGCGGACCGCTCGATGACAGCTATGTGGAAACTGACGCACGACAGAGCACCCCTACCCCCTGCCACAGGGCACGGAGAAAACTTTCTCAGAAGATGGGAAGAGAAGCTGCTCGACAGGACAAGCATGGTTACATCACAGATACTTTCAATGGCTGAAAGTTTTCTACTATTGACCCAGCTTCCCAGTCCAAAACTAGAATTCATGTTTAAGAAACTCTCCTGGCCTAGAAAGTTGGCATGAGGGGTCACAAAATGGAAGAGACTGCATTTATTAGAGACTTTTCTTCATTTGTTAAGATGAATGGCAGACTCATCATTAAAAAAAAAAAAAATTTAACTATTCTAGAGAGTTATAAAGTTGAAAGTGAAATCTTCTTATCCCACTTCCAACCTCCAATCCTCTCCCCAGAGGTAACCACAATTTGGAATTTATGTATTTAAAAGATACACACACACATACAAGCACATAGAACTCCACTGTTCTGAGATTTGCTTCCTTAACACCTGGTCATCTTCCCACATGAGCAGATCAAGTTCAACGCTGTTCTCTGTAAGGGCCTTGTAAATTCCATTGTTTGGATGTACGATCATTTAACACTACCCCTACTAATGGAAACTCAGATGATTTCCAGCTTGTTTTTGGTTAGTTGGTTTTTTTGGGGGGGAGGGGTGGTTATTTCACCTTGTTTTTGCTATTAAAAACAATTAAATAAACATCCTCACATGTATGCTCAAGGATTTCTATTGAATTACTATTTTCAAAGGGGAGGAATCACCAATATATCAACCACCGAATCTAAAACCACTTCAATTTCCAGGAAAGCTACTTCACAGTCCATCCCACGGTTCTGAAGAAGTGTAAAAATCCCATGTGGCAATCCTCAAACCTTGGGAAATGCCTGGGAATTCCTGGGGAAGCCTAAATCACCAGGGAGGGCCCGGTCCTACCAGAATCCATAATGGTTAAGCCCAGATGACCTTTGTTGCTTGTTGATTTGGGGTTCCCTGATCCTGCTCTAGGGGTGCCATGCAGAAGCCCTAAGCCACTTCCCATTGTTACTTGGAGAGCTGTGGCTTTAGCTAGGAGTAAGTGGACAGAATAACGCATTTGTTCAGTGCGCCCTCTGCTGGTACTGTGTGGGCAGACCACAAATCAGAGTGGCCTGGTGAGACTAAGGGCTCTCGCAATCCTTCCTTGCAGGCTCAAATGTGACTACTTTAGGGCAGGTTTTGTCAGCCCTGGCTGCACATCTGAATCACCTGGGGGACCTTTCAAATAGCAATACCTGGGCACTGGTATTTTTAAAAGGCTTTCCAGGTGATCCCATACATGGAGGTAAGCCTGAAGACCCAACCTGGAGACCAAAAAACAAAAATGGCCTAGGAACACAAGGTCTGCAGAAGCATGACCCATTTTAGGGTCTCTGTCCTGGCAGTCTATTTCAGAAATTTCCCCACCTGGCTGCATTTCAGAGTTGGTTCAAGTTTGCCAAAAAAGACAGCCTCTCAGGATCCACCCCAGACCTACACGGTCAGAATCTCCAGGGGTGAGGCTCACTCAGATAATTGCTTACAACCAGCCTAACACTGGGGGAGGGCATTTGAATTAATTTTTGGTTTTAATGAGATCAAGGTCAAATCACTCATACCTCTTAAGACATTTCATAGCCATAGACTGTATGGCTTTGTGGGGAAAAGCTTCAGTTAGTCCCAGAAGGGGCTGAGAAGCAGGTGAGGAAAACAATCATAAGGGAATGCAGCTATCACATGCCCAACACTGCCTCATAATTGAACCTTCACTACAGCTTCTTGAACAGAAATAATGTCCCCACTAAACAGGGGGAGAAACTGAAGGAAGAGCCCTCTGTGCAGGTATCTAGCGAAAAAGCCTTCTAAGCAGAGAATGCCAGTGCAAAGGTCCTGAGACAGGAGTGCCCTTGCTTCTTGGAAAAGGTCAATGTGCCTGAGTCATACAGAGCAGAGCTGTGGGCAAAGGTTGGGAGTGGTCTGGGCTAGACCACGCTGAGCCTTGTAGGCCATTGTAAGGACTCCGGTTTTTACAGCAGTGTCTGGTCTTGAAGGATCACTGCTGCTATGAGAACAGGGTCTGGTAGAGCTGGGAAGGATGCAGCGAACTACAGCAATCCAAAGATGCAGGCAGCTTAGATCAGGGTGGTAGTGGTGGAGGGAGTGAGAAGGGGTCTGATCCTGAATATATTTTTAAAGTAGGGTCATCATAAGACCCAAGTCAATGAAATGGTTTGGCATGTACCTTGAAGAAAGAGCCAGCACTTTTGTATGGATTTGGGGCTCTCTAGGCCTACTGCCAGGCTCTTGGTCTCACTTTGTAAGAATCACTGTATGCTGAGAATGTATAAATGCCACTCCTCCTCCCCTCCAGGCCCCTCTATCTAGGAAAACTATTAGGGCACAAAGACTGGCAGTGGGTGCTCAGTGTCTCCAAACATGAAGGACAAACTAACACCTCCCCCAACCACCATGCCCTTTCTCCCACTAGCAGGAACCAAAGTGTAAAGAGAATTTAATAACTGAAACAAACCAGTAAGCCTAAGTCCCTTCATGTGCATCTTTAAGTACAGATGAATAAACACTAAAAGTAGCTGTGATTTCTTGTTCTTAAAAAACAACTTTTAATTCCTTTCTCTGACCTTCAAAGGCTTCCTACTGTGATATGGATAAAATTCAAAATCTTTCCCTCCTGCCAACAAGGCAGGTCTCCTGACCTTGCTCTTTCCTCCCTCCCTAGCTCCACTTCCACATCTTCTCTGTTCCTCAGCAAATGCACCAAGCTCTTCCCCAGCTCATACTCAGTTTCCTTGGACTGAAACAAACTCTGTGCCTGCCTCCTACTTACAATTCAGGGCTCTGTTTAAGGTCCCTTTCGTGCCCCTCTCCCCACCCCAACCCCTTCTGCTCTTCTCTCTCCAACCACCCAGCTCTCCCACTGCACTCGCCGCCACTTGTAACAACATAGGTTTATTTGTCTAATGTCTGTCCTGCCACAAGACGCTCAACCACAAACACCTCCAAGGCTTTTATGAACCTCCGGTGCCCTCAGAACACAGCAGTGTCTGGGACTGTGACCTAATGCTTAGTATTCGCTCAGGGCCACTGAGTTTTCAAAGCATTCTGATATTTATTGTTTATCCTTATACCCATCCCAGAAGACAGGCAGGACTCTCCACTCTGTGGATGTGAAAACCAATGTTCAGAGACATTCAAGAACCTACCCTCAACAGGAAGCTGAGAACTGAAAAACTTGCGAGTCTTCAGACTCCAAATCCTGGGCTCCCCCAGCCACATCTCTGTCTTCTAATTTCCCAACTGTGTACCATGCAGGTGAACCTGACCTAGCCTCCTCCACGAACTGTCATTATTTGACTTAATGTCATATACACAAATTGCAGTTAAGAATTTGCACTAAGGATCTTTTTTCTAAACCTGGTTACTAGCGTCTGCCTAATGAACTTCCTCTTCCCAAATGCAAGTTACCAGGGGTCCTGGCAAAGACTCCAACTGTCCAATCCCCTTCTTCAGCCTTGCCCTGTACGCCCAGTCTTCCCATCAGAGATCTAGGTGACCAGAGCTAGCTGTTCACTTGAGTGTGTCCAGGACCCCGAACACCTGCGTGAACCGCTCTTCATCCAGGATGCGTCCATAGCGCAGGGTGAGATAGAAGGTCTGTTTCCCACTGTACTGCTGAATTCGCATGAACACTTCCTGAGGCCGGTCCCTGGCTTCCGTCAGGGGGATCACATCAGCCACGGGGCAGTATGTATCTTGCCTCCACCCCCAGAAGTTCAGGTGGGCCACACGCAGCATGGTGCCCGACTCACTGACATACAGAATTCCCACCAGTCTCCGGAAGAAATAGCTCATCCAGCACAGCATGGCCAGGGCAAAGCCAGCTATCCCAGCCACAAGGCACAAAGAGTCGAGAGTCATGAGGCCCTGGGAGTACCAGTAGAAGCCTGGGGGCAGGGCCACCACTGTCAGAGCCGTCTGTGCCACCTTCAGCCGAGACAAATACCCAAAGGCTCTGATGGCATCAAACCGGTAGACCATACGGAATTCCTCTTTCTTTGGGTCTGGTGGTTTCTCCTCTGAGGTGGGTGGCCTGGTTCCCACGCACCTCCTGGGACCCTGCTCAGTGCAGCACCACAGCCCATAGAGAGGCCTTCCCCATGCAGCTGGTCCCCGCAACCGGGGTACAGCTCGGAGGAGGGCAGCCTGCAAGGGAGAAAGGAGAACATTTCGCTTACAGAACTCAATCATAGTAATCTGCAAGGCTTCTCACACAGAGACTCCCACCCACCCTGAGGTCATCAGTAACACCAGAGATGAAGAGAAAGGTAAAACCAGATGCTCTACCTCAAGTGCCCTTTGCACCAGCTATGTGCAGTAGAAAGCACTACTTCCACTTTACCACTGAGGAAACCAAACCCACAAAGGATAAAAAAATTTGCCCCAAAATGGACAGCTAGTGAGGGAGGCCAGGTCTGACATTCAAAAGGTTCCTCTTACCTCCCTCCAGGCAGTTCCAAAAAGGTAAGAAAAGGAGAACCAGCCTTCATTCATTCAACTAATAACTAATAAGGGTCAACCGTGGGCCTGGCATTATGCTGAGCACTGGATCCACAAGGCTGTGTGGACACTTCCCCAGTAAACTAAACAATCAGTGTCCTATCAGGATACTGGAGCAAGAAATCTGTGAGATACTTAGGCCAATAACTTTTCAATTCTCTGTCAGGTTTACGAGTTAGCTTGGGTGCTGGAGGAAACTGCTGTTTTCCCTTAGCCTAGCTCAGGAGAGGGAAACAGCAGAGGGGAAAGGAGAAAAGATTATACTAGGTGCGCAGTTCTACACCTTGTGGAGCACAATGGAAAAAGCTCTGAGCCCTGGGCCTTGAAGCCAGATCTGGGTCCCAACCTGGCTCCAACCGTTACTAGCTGTATTTCCTTGGACAAGCTACTCAACGCCTCTGAAAACCCATTTCTCCATCTTCCAAAATGGGGATTCACAGCACAGTGAAAGAGAAAATGGTTTTAAAGTCCTCAACACGGCGCCTGATCCAGGTGAGCGCTCGGTCAGTTTTAGCCATCACTATTATCTGCCCATGTGACCTATGGAGGGCACAGGAGGCCAGAACATTAAGTGCAACCCACGCCGAAGCTTCTTCCCGCGGATTCTCCGAGTCAGAAACTCCGGCGTCCTGCCCGTCTGCCCCAATTCTACCCTAACCCCGGAAAACGCAATTCCTCCCTCATTCCACTACCCGCGTTTTTACCATGGCCCCGCAGCCTGCTGCCGGAAGTGACTCCCGCCTGCCTCCGGAACCTCTAAGAGCGCATGCGCGTACGTGCAATGACAACGTGGAGGCGCGCTACATTCTGGTCGCTGTGGTCCACAGCCAAGTAGTCGCTGCTAGTCCCAGGCATTGTGGGAGTAGATTCTCCGCCTCCCGGCTTGCCCTGCGGCGCGTGGGCCGGACCAGGAAGTTCCGGGTCGAGTTCCTGGTGCCAACGAGTCCTTTTAGGTGCTCACGGGACCAGAGACATGGCGGCCCCCGGCCCAGTGTTGTGCCTCTTCGACGTGGACGGGACTCTGACGGCCCCGCGGCAGGTAGGCGGCGCCCGGTGGGCCGGCGGCAGTCGGTGTGGAGCCCTCTGCTGGGATCAGACGGGACTGACAACGCCCTGGGTGGGCGGCGAGGGCGGCTGAGGACCACCTCCGGTCGGCTCATGACCGCCTACCAACTCCAAGGGGCTGAGCCCTAATGTGGTGCCTTGGAGGGGTGTGAAGAAAGCCCTGTACAATTCTTCAAGGCCTTAGGGTGCTCGGAGTGATGGGACGGAACCAGAAAACGCGTGACAGCAGGAAACTTGCACTGGATTGAAAAGTGCAGTTCTAGAATCTCTCCGTAAGCCCTGCGGGCTGGTGGCCATGGATTTGAACCACAGCTCAGGACTGCTTACCAGCTATGTGCCTTCTGCGGCCCCGTTATCCATGAGCTGTGTTGTGTAGCCTAATATTAAAATCAAAGAATTCGGGGTCAAGCAGTCCTAGGCGAGTCTCAGCTTCACCACTGTGTGACCTTGAGCAAGTCACTTAACCTCTCTGCACCTCAGTCTGCAGCTTTAAGTGAGGACATTCTGTATTCTTTATGTTATTCGTGAGGATCAGATGAAATAAAATAAGCTTGTAAAAGTGTCTTGCACACAGCAGGCTTTAATAAGTGTGAGACAGCAGCCTCCTTTCTCACCCCTGCAGTGAATCTGGACAGCAGAGGAGTCCTAGTTAGAGGCTGCCTGTTGAGACTTCTCTCGGACTTTTTAGGTTCTTGCTTCTCATTCCCAAATTTTGCTGCCATAGATATGGATAGGTTTCAGCTAAAATCAGCATTTGTGATGAGGCTCACTGTTATCTCCTGCACAAATTGGTTGCTCAGCATCAGCCATTGAAATCTGAGGCTGGGCCCAAGTAGCTTTACTGTCCTTAAGTACAACCCCTCTACCCTATTCCCTTTCCTGCCATTATTTTTTAGCTGAGTGGTGGCAGTCGTGTACCCAGAATTCCATGTTAAATGTGTGTGACCTTAGTCACATCATTTTACCCTCTGAGCCACAGGTTCAGTCTGTCTGGCAAGTTCTCCAAAGGCCCTGAGGTTCAGTGATCAGCACACATTTGTGGGTTGTTAAAGGTCCACAGCGGTCTAAGACAGAGATCAACAATTCTTTTTTTGTAAAGGGCCAGACAGTAAATTTTCATCTTTGCGGACCCTTTTTTCTATAGTAACTACTCAACTCTAATGCAAAAGCAGCCATAGTGAAACTTAACCCCACAAAGGATAGGTCAGGCCTACTTAAAATTAGGCCTAAGAGTCATCCCCAAGAGAACCTCTTTTGTTGCTCAGATGTGGCCTGTCTCTCCAGCCAACACAACAAGCAAACTCACCACCCTCCCCCTGTCTACGTGGGACATGACTCCCAGGGGTGTGGACCTTCCTGGCAACATGGGACAGAAATCCTAGAATGAGCTAAGACTCAGCATCAAGGGATTGAGAAAACCTTCATGACCAAAAGGGGGGAGAGTGAAATGAGACAAAATAAAGTGTCAATGGCTGAGAGATTCCAAACAGAGTTGAGAGGTTATGCTAGAGGTTATTCTTACACATTAAATAGATATCACCTTGTTAGTCAAGATGTAATGGAGAGGCTGGAGGGAACTGCCTGAAAATGTAGAGCTGTGTTCCAGTAGCCATGTTTCTTGAAGATGATTGTATAATGATACAGCTTTCACAATGTGACTGTGTGATTGTGAAAACCTTGTGTCTTATGCTCCTTTTATCCACCTTATCAATAGACGAGTAAAACATATGGAATAAAAATGAATAATGGGGGAGCAAATGTTAAAATAAACTTAGGTTGAGATGCTGGTGGTTGGTGGGAGTATGGTATGTTAAAAAAAAAAAGAAGCAGCCATAGACCACATGTAAACAAATGGGCATGGCAGTGTTCCAGTAAAACTTCATTTACAAAAACCAGCAGCTGCTCTCTTTGGCCAGTGGACCATGGCTGATTGATCTTGGTCTAAGTTTTTATTTCCAAAACTTTTTTTACACAATATCATTGGATCCTCTCATACCTTCTTTCCTCCCTCTTCCACTCCAAGTAGGATAGTTGTTATTCCCAATTTACGCATAAGGTACCTGAGATCCCATGAAGTTTTGACCTTCTCAGTTTCACACAGCAGACCTGCTACAAATCCCTGGACCCTAGGGCATTGCTGTTTGCCACATTTGCCATTTCCTACGGAAGCTGTTCCAGTTGTTATGGATGCCATTTGGAAAAGTGCTTTAGAGTCTCAGAAAGATTCAGAATGTCTAAGCTTAAAGCATGAAATAGTAAAGAAACCAGGTAACCCTCAGTGTAATCCCTTATGTATTAGTTTGTTAATTCTGCTGGGATACGATAATCAGAGAAGGAACAGCTCTTATAAGGGGAATTTATTAAAGTGCAAATTTACAGTTCTAACACTATAAAATGTCCAAACTAAGGCATCCAGGGAAAGATACCTTGACTCAAGAAAGGACCAATGACATTCAGGGTTTTCTCTCTCAGCTGGGAAGGCACATGGTGATGCCTGCTAGCTTTCTCTCCTAGCTTCTTTAAACAACTTCCCCTGGGGGCGTTTTATTTCTGTATCTCTAGACTTCTCTGTGTCAGCTCTGAAGCTTTTTCCAAAATGGTTCCCACGTAAAGGACTCTAGTAAGTGACCCATCTTGAATGGGTGGAGATGCATCTCCATGGAAACCACCTAATCAAAACTAGGTGGGTCACATCTCCATGAAAACAACTTCAAAAAGATCCCATTCAGCAATATTGAATCAAGATTAAGGAACACAACTCTTTGGGGTACACAACAGTTTCAAACCAACATACCTTAAAACATTTGAAACAGGCTATTTTTCTGCATTGAACTTGCAGTGAGTTTGCCAAACTGCAAAGTCACAGGGAACAGTCCCCCAAGACTGCCCTCACTCCAGATACCAGCCGCAAGTTCACAGACACCCAAGACAGCCCTCATGTCAGACCAGCTGGCTACAAATTTAGGGGTTCCCATGACCACCATCAGGTTCGGTTATTCAGTAGAAGGACTTACCCAACTCAGGAAAGTAATAAAATTACAATAACAGTTTTATTTAGGGGAAGAATATGAATTAGAATCAGGCAAGAGATGCATAGAGCAAATTTTGGGAAGGGTTCAAACGTAAAGTTTCTGTCTTCCACTCCCCATGAAGTCCTGCATTGTGTCACCCTCTCTTGACCACTGTGTGTGACAATACACTTAGAGTGTCACCAACCAGGGGAGCTTGCCTGAGCCTTGGTTTCCAGAGTCTCTATCAGGGCTTAATCATATACTGCCCGCATGGCTGACCTTTAGTCTCCAGCCCCTTCAGCTTAGCTCTCCAGTTCCTCCAGAGGTCAGAACTGCTCATATGGCTTAAAACCCCCATCATAATTGGTCAACTATTTGGTGACCAAAGCCCCCAGGCAAACAAAGACACTCATATCAGGCAGGGCGTTCCAGGGGACCAGGATCACCTCCAGGTAGCTGAGGGCAAAGGTCAGACCTTTGAGTAAAGCTAATTCGTCCCCAGAAAATAAGTTTTTACAGTAAAAAAAAAGGCTATAATTTAAAAGATAGTTGTTCCTGTTTGCTCTAAATAAAAATAATTCAGGAAAATATATATTCATTATACAATCTTTCCCTTCCTCAATATATGTATTCCCAAACATGGATAAGTACAGTATGAACCAGAAGCAGAAGAATGGGTTATCTTTTCTTGCTGAAACAAGTAACTAACCAGGCAAAATCTAATTAGAATGGACCCCAGGGCTTTCTCAAACAGTTTGTTGTTTGAGTAGAATTTTAATGTGCTGAGTCCTTTGCTCTAAAAAATGCCATTCCATCTGGAGCGATAGCCTTCAGAAAGAATGGGATATAAACCTGTGTGAACTGTTTGTCGGACTTTTCATTATGAAAGACTTCAAAGATATAGAACCACTGAAAGAACAGCACAGGGGACACCCTATCCCCACCATTTAGATTCAACCACAGTTGGCATTTTGTCATATGAACTTTAGCTCTACATTTTTTGTGATTTGTCTTTTGCCCAACCACCCCCTGAGGCACAGTCATCAGGGTGCTTCCCCCCAGCTCCTTCAGCACCCATCTCTTAGGGACACAGACGTCCTCTGTCTTAGCTACAGTGTCATTAGGAGGCCAAGACCAGTCTCCCCAATTCCCTAACACTTAACTCCCTAGACCAGAGTTCAGCAAACGATTTTCTGTGAAAGGCTGCAGAGTAAATATTTGAGGCATTGCAGTCCATATAATCTCTGTCACAACTATTCAGTTCTGCATTCAGGTGGTGAAAAGAGCCATAGATGATGTGTAAATGAAGTGGCTTGGCTGCGTTCCAGTAATGCTCATTTACCGACACGGGCAGAAGGCCAGATTGGGCCTGTGTGCCCTGATGTGCCAGCCCCAACCCCCTGGCCCATAGTCCTAATTGTCACAAGAAGGCTTTTATAATTGGAAGAAGTTGAATTTTTAACTTCATCCCTCTTTAATTCAAGTGTCTGAATCTTTCTCAGACGCTTGAATTTTTTTTCTGGGGTGATTTATAAAGCAATTGGTATAATTATCGACGTGAGTTATTTGGGAATATTGAAACGATTTTGCTGTACAGTTATCTTGTACTGTAGATCTCCACTGCAGTAGGATGTAATTCAAGTGCTCTCCTGTTATGGCAGCTGGGGCTTATTTCTTGTCAGAGAATGTTTGCTGCCACTTAGGAGAGAAAAGATACCTTCTGTGCCCCATCAGATTGCAGATTATGTCGGCATGGCTGACCACCATACTGTTTAGCTCTTTTGTGTGCACAAGGGATAAGATAAAATAAACGTATCTTTAGGCTTCTATTTGAAGATGGAAATATTGCTTTTTTTCTTTTAAGTATCGCATTTTTAATATTTTGCAATGAAGAGTCTTTCCACTATCTCCCATTCTGATGTCAGGTGTAAGTAAACCGCTGGGGGCTCTGGGACTCATTTTCACAGTCCTCGGTGATTAATAGAGTCTGCTGGTGCTATTCGAGATTTTGTCTAGTAGGTGAGATTCCACTGTACCTGAAATGTAGAAAAGACTGTATCTATTATACACCCTTTTGTACAACTTTATTTTAATAATTAATCATATATATGTTTTACTGATTAAAAATTTAAAAAGAAAAAGTTGATTGAACTCCAGATGTTTATTTACTGAAGTTGATTTTTTTTATTTTTGAAAACTTTATTTGTTAAGATATTCCATGTACGCATACAGTTAAGATTGATAAAACAGCTAATGAATTCTTAAGGTTTTTTAAGTCATTGTGATTTGTCTAATATTTTCTTCTTAGTTTACAGTTTCTTTTGAAATTTGGAATTTAGCATAAATATCATTGAGACCATTGTTTATCAAACTTTTCTTTTATGAGAGTAAAAAAATCTGGTAATCTTACTCTTAAGCTTTATTTCTTGGTTTTGATTAATTGTAATAAATCATTTCTGAACTTCTTTAATCTCATTATATTTGTTTTAAAACCAACAGCTTATATCCATAAATGGGAAACAGTACAGCATTAGAAAGGAGTGAGCTAGATCTGTGTGTTGACATGGAAAGATTACAGCATAGTGGTGAAAAGGCAAGTCATTGCACAAAACACGGAATGATTCCATTTATGTTTTAAAGAACAAAACCTATTTGTATATGTGCATATAAACAGGTATATAAATGCACAGAAAAATATCTGGAACAGTACATAGCAACTGTTAATGTATTGTGTATTTAAAATTTGGCAAAATAAATAAAATTTACCAGGTATATTCTGGTTAAAATTTAATGTCCCACATCACAACTGAAATCTTTGAATGTATCTATATACCTAGATTTGAATTGGCATGTATGAAAATGAGGGTTGTGTTCCTCGTGCAGTTTTAGTCTCCTGATTTTTTGTGGCTTATGACTGTTGTCTTTTCCTTCTTGAAATGTAGAAAATTACCAAAGAAATGGATGGCCTGCTACAAAAATTGAGACAGAAGATCAAAATTGGTGTGGTCGGTGGATCGGACTTTGAAAAAATGAAGGAGCAACTGGGAAATGATGGTAAACTATATGTGGCTAATTACACTTCACTAAAAGGTTAACTTCTTAGGAGGATATTGGACCTGAAGTTGTAAGCATCCTGAGCAGCCCGGAGCCCTCATCTCCAAATGACAGGCTTTCTGCTTCCTTATTTGGGGAAACATATTCTCTGCTTTTTTTTTTTTTTCCTCTGCTTTTAATCCTACAAATAAATTTCTGGAGCTGCTGGTGAACACTTGTAAACTAGCACATGTTTAGTTTGACCCAGAAAGGCAAAACTTGGCACACGGTAATCTCTCTGCCTAGAATACTTTTTGCTGTCCCCATTAACAGCCCCTCTAGCCTCAGCTCAGACCCCATTTCCTGACAATCCTTCTCATCCAGGCATGGAGGTACCTTCTGGGGCTCCGTGCCTCATCTGTGTTGCTTGGACATAGTGTTTCCCAAGTTCCCTAGCCATGAGAGTCACCCAGCCTTCTCCCTAAATTGTTGAACCAGAATCTCTGTGTGGGGTCCTGGGAAGCTGTAGATTTTTCTTGGTCCCTTTGATGGAAATTCTGACTCAGTAGGTGTTACAGGACCTGGGAATCTGTGTTCTGGCAAGCATCCCAGTGATTCTAGTGCACACCCCTGCTAATGCCACGCATGCTTGATTACTGGTAACTGTCTGGTTATGTCATATGCTTGAAGCTTATTCATCTCTAGCCTCAGGGCCTGCAGAGTGCCTGATCTGTAAAACGTTGGGTAGTGAGTTGCATGGATGGATCATTCTTTTAACCACTGTTGCCCCCATAGTCCTCACAGCTTGGATCCAGCTCCTCTAGAGCAGGATTTCCCAAATTCTTACTATTGACGTTTGAGGCCGGAGAACTCTTTGTTGTGGGGCTGTCTTTGTGCACTGTAGGATGTGTAGCTGCGTCTCTGGCCTCTACCTGCCAGATGCCAGCAGCACCACATTCCCACTTGTGACAGCCAGAAATTGTCTACAGACATTTGCTGCATGTTCTCTGTGAGGCAAAATAACCCCCAGATGAGAACTCCTGCTCTGAATGTAATATCTTATAGTTCAAATCTGTGTAAGCTATATTTATTGCCTCACAACTGCTGAAAAAAGTAATCTGTGCATCCCTTTAAAATGTTCTGTCCACTTATACCTGATTTTCCTTTCAGAAATACTGTAATCAAGATAATGGGCACATTATGCCTCTGAAATCCTGTTCCCTAGACTTGAATGCCCTTTCCATCTTGTTGTTCAGAGACCTTTGTGCAGTGTCCGTTAGTGTCTGTATATTTCAGAGAGGGTGTAGCAATAGAAACAAAAGCTTTTCAAGCTAGAAGACAGTTGAAGACCCTCCTATATCGGAATCACCTGGGGAACTTATGAAAGTGCAAATTACATAGTGACATAGCCTAGTGGGTGCAGGGCCCAGGAATCTGCATTTTAAACAACTGTCCAAAGTTTGAGAATTCCTTCATTAAGAGTGGGTGGTTTCCAAATCAGACTGATTTTAAGACTCACCCAAAAAAATAAAATAAAAATCTGGTTTATAGACTGTTGTCTGAACATTCTGATTCAGAAAGCCTGAGAGCAGAGCCTGAAAATCTGTGTTTTCACTCACTGTGCTGGTGTCCTGGTGACTGTTCTTCCAGCGAGGTTAGACAGCCATCATTGGTCAACATCTCTGTTTACAGAAGGGGAGGCTGAGGCAGAGACACAGAATAAACCAACACTGAGTGTCTAGTCTCCAGCCCAGAAATCTTCCTGTAAATTTGTAATCAGAATGGCTTACTTTTTTTAAAGGAGCTTTTATCTACTCTCCCTATTAGGATGAGCCATTCTTTCACAGTCCTTAATTGAGTTTAGTAGCTTTATTGGTAGCAAGTGTTAAATAAGAAATAGAAACATGAGTTTCAATCCATTGCCTTCTAAGTTTTCTTTTGTTTTGGTTGTAGTGGTTGAAAAATATGATTATGTGTTTCCAGAAAATGGCTTGGTAGCATACAAAGATGGGCAGCTCTTATGTAAACAGGTAGGTTCTGGAGCATCCAAACTACTATATACAGTTTGTTGGGGAAGTCAAGGACACACTCAATCAACAGCCCTCTCCCAGCCCTCATCTATCCCCCTTTTCCCCTCAGCTTCTTTGTATGCAAGTGTTTATGTTCCCCTTCTTCATTTGCAGATGTTTGCTATGTTTCCATTTGTGCTTGTTTGCATGCAGGTGTTTGCTATGTTTCTGTTTTGCAATAGACCACAGACAGCCGGGGGAGACACTAAATCTTAACCAGCCCCAGCTGCCTGCTAGGCCACACAGGTTATCATTGGCAGGGCCCTCTCCCGCTGGAGCGTGTCCGAGCTCAGCTCTCAGTCAGTGCGGGCGTCCCTCGTCTCCAGAGCAGAGAGGGGAGTGCAGAGCTGCCTGCCACCCGCTGACCCCCACCCGAGCACTCAGCCTCCCTGGGCAACAGGCCAAAAAGTTAAGGTCTTTTCCCCTGCTTTTTTGAATCGTTTGTGCTGTGGTAGCACTAAAGGGGTCATTTGCTAAGAGTGTCCATTTTGCCTGAGCATGTGATCCCACAGCATTCTGAACAGCAGTTTCCTCTACATTGTCATTAAAATTAGTCTCCAGTATTTTAGAGCAGCTGGAAGTGAAAACCTAAAATTCTGGAATTGTAACCCATGTCAGACTCTGATACATGCTCTACAACTAATTGCGGTGCTGTGCTTTGAAATGTATGGCTTTTTTGTATATTTGTTATTTGTCACAAAAAAGGAAGGGAAAAAAGTGGATTGTGATGATAAAAAATTATTTAAGCCCTTTAGCCTCCTATATTCTGGAGTAGTTTGAAGGAAAGATATAAAAGGATCATATGGTAGCCCATGACACTCTCTGGGATCTGTCCTGTAACTGCTTATTGAAGAGTACTTTGAAAACTACTGCTTTTTTATTTCTTTGCTTTGTATATATGTTACACAATAAAAAAAAAGTAAAAAAGTAAAAAAATTTTTTTTTTTTCTAAAAGAATATTTAACATTGCTTCTGCAGAGGATGGTGGAGAAATGAGGGACAGGGTAGGGAAGAATCTTTTCACTCTGTGCCTTCTGTATCTTTTTTAACATTTTGAATTTTGAACCATGTGATTATTACCCATTCCACATTGATAACTAAATTTTTAAGAATACTTAATGTAATATTCCTATTATGATAAAAGAAGTGAGGGCAGGCTGCCTCACTGTGAGGACTTTTGAGAGATGCTGTGTAGCTTTGATGGTACAGTAGTAAGTCAAGCTAGTTGGTTGTAGGACAAATATTTTCTGTCAAGGTCTGTAGATATTTTAATGGAATAAAAGCACCAGAGATAACTCATGGGCCTTCCGTGAAGCATTTGAAAGCCAATGACAACAACAATCCAGAGTAATGAAGCAGAAAATGCTTTTGACCAAAGCCCTTTCCAGTTTCCCTAACGTTTTCAATCAGAGGAAAAAGGGAAAAAAGAAACAGGCTGTGGAGCATGTCACCGTCAGTGCTGCATCGGCCACGTGCCTCACGAAGCGTTGGCTAAAGACCTGGGTTTGCTGTGTATCGTTTAAAAGTGCCTCGCGCTGACTCCAGTAACCCTCGTGTTTTCTGTCTAGAATATTCAAGGCCACCTGGGTGAGCCCCTAATCCAAGACTTAATCAACTACTGTCTGAGCTACATTGCGAAAATTAAACTCCCGAAGAAGAGGTAGGTTTGCTCTTAGCAGAGAGCCTTGCTGGGAAATGGAACACTGTCGCTTGGTGGGTCAGTACCAATTCATCCAAAGCCCAGCTCTTAGGAAGGAGTAATTGGAACCATCTATAAACCCAGTGGTATAAAAATAATTCCATAAATGATGTCATATCCACATGATAGAGATTTAGACAGCCATTGAAAATCCTGTGCTCTCAAAGGTCAAATGCCTGTGAAGTAGTGTGATGTGATAAAAAGCAACGTTGAAAACCCCAGATCTGGAAGGCTCAAACTGGAGGCCCTAGGTCATCCTCCATGCAGAACCAGATTTGGTTAGCCTGTATTGTTAAAATAAAATATGAATTGCTAGCCATCATTTAAAAGTCAGATTTCACATTTTATCTGGACCACCAGCTTATTTTGGCAAATCTCAAGACTTGGCAACCCTAGGACCCCAGTCCCAGATGGCAGCAGTTGCAGGGGACCCATCCCCAGAAGTCCCCAGCATTTGTCTTTTAGGGCCCAACCCAGCCTACTTCTCTCACTTTCATACCTCCTGGCCTTTGTAAGCATTTGATTTGGGGGCCTCCTGCTGTAGAGACTATGTGATCCCAAATCCCAGTTTAAAAATTATAATAATGCATATAAATGCCCACAATTAAAAAGATTGGAAGAAAATGGGCCCAGATGCCAACAGTGGTTTCTCTTGGTGTGTGAGGTTATAAGTGATTTCTTTTCGATGCTTTTCATTTCTCCATTTAATATGTAACACTTCAACCATGAAGGGAGAAACATTTTCTAAATGGTGGTCGAATTTCATGGTGCACTTTAGAAATTGCTTCAAACTATAACAGTTCATAAAACAAATGCTTCTTGCTCAACATCTTCCATCCAAATACAAGGAACTTCCCTTTTAAGATCGCTTCTGAAAAAAGGAGCATGGATGAAACAAGCTGGAGCTGGGGTTGATGATTATTGCAGCTGGGGATGGGCACATAAGGGTTCATTATCTATTGTAGATGTTAGGAATTCTCCATAATAAAAAGTTAAATATACGTATACCCAAGTTCAGTTCAGTCTTTATTTTAGGCTAAGCATTAAAAAAAAAAATTGAATCAGATATCATCCTGTCCTCAAAGAGTTTATCATTTAGTGAGGGAGGCAGACATGCAGAGCTGTAATTCTGGAATAGCCTAAGGTCCGGGTTTACACGTTGGGTGTCAACACCGACTGGCTGCCACAGTCATCAGGCAGATGCAAGGGGGTATCACATGGCCCACATCCGTGGGGACAACTCGAACGCTTAATGGGCCACTTAACCCTTGTTTCTAAGAAAACTTTCAAAAATGCATCCGCTTACCTCCTGCCTTGAGAATCAGTGTAGCAATGTGCCTTTGAGCTGGGGTAAAATAATTGAGTTATTTTTTGGGTGATTTAGAACCTGCAGCCCTAGGGTGGTCCCCGGGAGTGACGGCCATTCCCCTGGCACCACAGTGCACACCTAGACTAGGCGCGTCAGTGTCGTCGTATCATTTGCCTCTTTTTCTACAAGTGAAGCACAGGAGGGGCAGGGATCCAGGTGATGGAGATTTCGCTGTGTTTACCTTGCTTGAGTCCTTGTTGCTTCCCAGCTTACAAAGTACTTTTACATACACTGATACATTTCATGTTCGCACCCCAGAGCTAACCAGAGTGAGTGCCACTAGCCCTTTCCGCAGGTGAACAGACAGGCTCAGAGCAGCGCCCAGAGTCCCACAGCGAAGTAGGAGGCCATTGGCCCAGCCAGGTCCTCAGCTCCCCCGCTCGAATGTGGAAACTCAGTTTTGACCTGTGGCTGGAGATTAGAGCTGTATAATTAAATCAACAGAAGGGGACAGGAAGTGTTTCTGGGGATCCATGGTATCCACGGTTAGAGCTGGACAATGCCTTGGAGTAGACGTTTTTGTCACAAAACACTTGAATTTCGTCTGTCAGAACTGAAATTTAGGTTACTTGAGATTTTTTAAAAAACTATTTTGAGAAGCTGGAAATTACTTGAGATTTTAAAAAAAAACTATTTTGAGAAACTGGAAATGTGATAGAAAAAGAAAAGTTGTCTTTTTGGAAATATCTTCATTCAAAGTAACTTTAAAAAATGTTAGACGGGAACAACAGAAAAAAATATGGTTAGTTGAGAAGATACTGAATTGTGAATATGCTTGCTAAATTTAATTTAAAAATATTAAATAGAGGGGCAGCAGTGGCACAGTGGCAGAGTTCTCACCTGCCGTGCCAGAGACCCAGGTTTGGTTCCTGATGCCTGCCCATGTAAAAAAAAAAAACAACATATATATATATGTTTAGTAGAGTTAAATATATGGTCTTATATGTACGTATCTCATCATATGTCTTTCTAACCTGGGAAATTCCAAACTTGGTTGTACTTTCCTAAAAATTACTCAATGGAAAGGTATAATAAATGCATTTATTTTAATCAGAAAAAAAGTGTTAGACTGTTGTCATTTTCTGTTTGATCTGAAAATCAAACACTAGGAGCAGTCTAGCACTGGGTAGAGTTTCCTCAGTCATTCCCGAGGCCTGACAGACAATTCTCACAAGTTTTTCTTTGTTGCCCCATTTGGTAAAATCAGTGTTCAGAGTTCACTAGCAAAATAGGTCTCTGGGACGTAGATTTTCAAACTCCTCAGGGAACTGCTTTGTAGTGCTATCATCATTTTCATAGCTCTCTATTAATTCTAAAATACCCTAGATCAGCACTGTCCAACAGAAATATATTGCCTTGTATGCAATTTTTAATTTTCTAAAGCTGCATTTTACAAGTAGAAACAGGTGAAATTAGTTTTAAGATTATATTTTATTTCACCTATGTCTGAAATAGAATCTTTTTAACCTATAATATATAACATTATTAATGAGTATTTTCATTCCTTTTTCATACTGAGTCTGAGAAATCCAGTGTGTCTTTTATGTCCGCAGCCATTTCATCTCAGCCTCGCCGCAGCCCAAGGTTCGGGGCCACCCGAGAGTCTCGGTCGTCATGTCACACGGCTCAGCTCTGAGATGTGGGTCAGACCGGCCTCAGCTTTTCAGACTTGCCCAACTTTTTATCCTGGCTTATCCATCTATAGTGCCCATGCAAATAATGCATCTTGGCAAACCTGTCTCCCCTTTTTCTCCTCAGGGGCACTTTCATTGAATTCCGAAACGGGATGTTAAATGTGTCTCCTATTGGAAGAAGCTGCAGCCAAGAAGAACGGATTGAGTTCTACGAACTCGATAAAGTAAGTCTTTTGGAAATGTCCTTGGTGCACTGCTGGGCTCATGAAAATGAGATAAGACGGTCAACTTTGTGGCGAGTAGTTATTTCAGGAAAATAAAGAGATTTGTTCTTTTAAAGCATGCCTTCTAAACTGCAGTAAAATAGACAATCGGTATCTTTTTGTTTTTCTCAGAAAGAAAATATAAGACAAAAATTTGTGGCGGATCTGAGGGAAGAGTTTGCAGGAAAAGGCCTCACGTTTTCTATTGGTATTGTATATTCAAATGTATTTCAGATTTTGTTAACCTTTTTCCAGGAATGTGTCATGGGCCATGGGGCTTTTAAGATTGCATGGGGCCCAATTTTAAGGTAAAGAGGATTAAATGAATAGACCAATCTGGAGAGGAAAACCACTCTTCTTTCGACCATAGTGATGCTTGCCTACTCTAAATAACTTCGAGACTGCTGAATTTGGTTCTGAGTTCTTCTCCAGTGGGGTTTTTTCTACCTGTACTTCTCCCCTGGTCAGAATAAGAGTATCTTGATTGATGAGGCGTGAAATTGCCCCCTCACACCTCTGAGCAGAATTGCAGCACTGCACTGTATTGAACCCTGTAGGAGAGAGAGAGAGAGTGTGTGCGTGCGTCTTGGAGAAATTAAACTGAAAATGTTTGGGGGAATCAAATGGAACCTGAGAAAGCAATTAAGTTGATTGTACAGATCCAGAAACTGAGACTCAAAAAGAAGAAAGAATTTGAGTACGTTTGCAAAGCTTTTTTTTGATGCAGTGCCTGAGCGTATCGTCTTCTGGTGTCTGGTGCAGAATTCTTCCCACAATAGTGATGTCTTGGCCTTGTTTTTTGGTAAAATATGCCTGTCAAGTCCTCTCAGCAAACTGATTTCTCTTGGCAATGCTGGTTAGTCATTCCTTAAAGCCCCCTTATTTTACTAGCTTTAAAAATGCTGTGGGCTATAAGAAAACTGGAATTGCAAAGAAAATATGTTCAGTAGATAAATGGGTGGATTTTTAAGTATTCTTGAACTGTGAGATGAACATCTTTCTGACAAAGGTTTGAAAGGGTTTTTGTTGCCTGTAAAAGGTGCCTGTAAATCACCTTCAATATGGTTTTCATTTTTCTTGTAAGATGAGCGGGATGCAGTCTGATTCAAGACATTTTCACCGAGGGTGGGTTAAAGCTCAAGACGAGCTCAACTGAATGAGGTTGTCATCAGATTTTTCATGAGCATCCTTCATGGAAACTCACTGACTTGACAGAGCACTTAAATGCAAATGCATTCCTCGGTCTGAGTTGGCACTCTGTGTCTCATTTTTCAGACCCAGGCAAAATAATATTGGGGAAAAAAGAATGTAGGATTAACTTCTAGTACCCATCCCTAAAGTAGGGTAAGTAGCCATCCAGTTGGTGACAAAGAGTACATTGTGTATTGGGCAGGGGGGGGAACAGAATTATCTGAAATTCCATCTTCTATTTATTAAAACAAACAGCCCTATAGATGAAGACAGGGTGTATCCTTAAGAGTGAATACATTTGGGGCTATATTAATATGTCCAGTATTAAGATATGAGAAGGCAATTGGACCAGAGAACACAAAATCAAGTGAGTCAATCCAATGGCATCTGTACATCTTCTGTATTTTTTAGGTGACATATCATTAGCCTCTTTTTCACCTTTACCTTTTGTATTTCCCCTTTCTGCCTGGCAGGAGGCCAGATAAGCTTTGATGTTTTTCCTGATGGTTGGGATAAAAGGTATTGCCTGGGACATGTGGAAAAGGACGGCTATAAGACCATTTATTTCTTTGGAGACAAAACTATGCCAGTAAGTATGGAATTGTTGTGGTTTCATTGTTTTTGTTGGCTTTTTTCCCCTCACCCACACTAAACCTACCAGTCCAGCTCAATCAGAGTGAAGCTTCTGTCATATGGGTGGAGGGGGGGTGATTAATCCTCTCTATTCTCCACGCTCAGACACCTGACACTCCCTCAGCAGAGGCTAGAATCATACTGTGTGTTAAGTTGATGCTTTTCACTGTGGCTTTTGAATTTAATATTGCCTGCTTCAGTGCCTTCCAGGACACCTGTCCTGGTGCTGTTGTCAAATCCTCTTTGTATTTCACAGGCCCTTGCCATTCTTAGTAGTCCATGTTTTAATTTCCCAGAGGCACTGCTTGTGCATTGAGCACTAGGAGTCCTAAATAATAGGCCAGGGAACCCCTACATCTGAAATTCAGGAAAGAGCATCAGGCACAGCTAAGAGACAGAACCGGCCCTGCATATCACACACAGAGGGTGCCAAAAGCTGTGCATCGGGAATCAGAAAGCCAAGTCCAGGACTAAATCTAAACTGGGAACAGAACAGAGCCCATTGTTAAAAGCAGGTAGTGCAGGAAGAGGACACGGAAGAAATGTTCCCAGAGCTTCCGTGGCAGCAGAGCCAGGCTCTCCCTAGGAGGGTTGGTCGCTGGCCTGTGGGAAAGGCGTGATGGTCAGTGAAGAGGCTCAGCTCCCCCCCCACCCCACCCCCGACATTCAAGTCCAGCCTTGGGCTTGGCGTCTCCGGGCCGTCTCCCTTTACTCCTTTCCTCTGCCACTCTGCTTTCCTTCTCACATGCCACCCAGTGCTGTTAGGTTGCGACCAAGGTTCTGTTCTAGGCTTCGTGGTCATCCTACAACCACTAGAGGTGAATCATGAATGCTGCTTTATAAAAGTTTCTCATCCTTCCACTCGCCCATCTGCTCTAAAATCCTCTGCTGACGGCTGTTAGGTGATAGACCTGCTTTTAGCCAGGTCTTCCAGCATGAAGGGGGCTGCAGCATAGCACAGTGTTGTTTCCTCCTTTCAGCATGATCAAACTGGGACCCAAAGGGTAAGCAGATTGCCCAAGGTCTCAAAGCTGACGACAACACTGGTGATACCAGGGCAAGTGCAGCTGCCCTTTAATAAGCATACTTGCCACTGCAGCGAGCTGGCTGTTAGTGAGGTGGGCAAGATACTGTGCCAGTTCCCAGACATGGCACTCTTAGGGAGGTGCAGTCTTCAGCCTTCTGTTCTCAGTGACAGAGAGAAGTAGTTCGTAACTGTATCCTTCTCTTGAAATGCCTTGGATGCATATTTTCACAGGGTTTGAAAATACTCACTCTTCAGTTTTATGCCTAAGAAAATAATAATAAGTTAATGAGATTATATCTAGGATCTAAGGAATGCGAGAAGCTATTTCAGACCTTCCAATCAGTGCCATTTCTTACAAACTGAGAAGAGAGTTATTTATTATGACGTTAAAACGGATTTTTCTGTACTGGTTACATTTTTGAGGTATGTAAATAGCTATCTTGAAGCTTCAGTTAGGTTTGCTGCCCCTTTGCAGAATGGAGTTCTTGAAATGATCAGAAAATGACTTCTGAAAGTTTCTATTATGTTTAACCATCTCAGCCTAATTACCACACACTAATTCTTCTGTTTTTTAAATCTGTGTTTTAAAAAACGAGTACTATTTAATGGAGCCTCCACACCTGACTCTAAATTAATATATACTCATTGTAGAAAAATTTGGAAATGCAAGTATGAAGCAGAAAGTGAAAGTTCCCGATAGTAACAGCCAATCCTCCGGCCTGCCTCCTCCCAGGCTCTTCTCCCTGCATGTTCTGAATTTTATTTTCAGCTTTTTCCGTTTATTTTATTCTCCTCCTCTTTGGAAACAAGGTTTTAAACAGTCTATCACTCAGGCAGAACTGGTTTAACCGTTTCCCTAGGGGGCACAGTCTGCGTCTGCCTTGCTGCCCTTGTCACTAGCGCCATGGTGAGCGGTCCGCATGGCCCTTGGTCCTCGTCTCTGATCCTGTCCATCAGTCGTCCCCTAGAAGGGGGGAGCATGTCTGGGAGCTGAACCTTTAAGCAGCACGTCAGTTCTTGAAACTTGAGGCACACAGCAGTCGATCCGCCAGCTTTAAACTTCTTTTCATAGTCAGTGATAGACATTTTGAAAGCTCCTTTCTTTCCTTACACCCAAGCAAAATATTTTGCTGGCTTCCAGGGAATTGGCACCTGAGCTAAGAGCTGTCAGAAAAGAGTCATTTCCTTGCCAGGCTAAAGGTTTAGGAAGCAGCAAAGCCTCCTACCCATGCTGTCTGATGTTAGGCAATGGTGCTCCCCTGCTTTGAGCAAGTAGTGTTGGCCCTTGCTTTTCAGAATACTTGTTGGTCCCAGAAACCGCCTCATCCTTCCCATCAGGCACAACAGCCAGTGTTTATTCAAACCCTGCTGTGGCCTCAGTTTGGAGGCCCTGGGCCCAGCTTGGGCTGCCTTGGCTTTGCTGCAGGGAGAGAGATGGCAGGGGCATGAAACACACGCACGCAGAATGCTCAGCAGCCGCTTCCAGGGGGGCTGGACCAGCTGAATTACCCCCTCAGCCTTTCCAAATGGGCAGGCAAGGCAGTTATACTTATTTGAGTGATGTGGCTTTGGGACAGTTGCAATATGAAAATATTGTAACACTTTATTAATTGCTCTTTAACTCAGCAGTTCCATTTTGGGTTATTAATCCACCAGCATACTGGGGCGTGAGTGAAACGACACGCACGCAGGTTCGGGGTTTGGACAGCCCTGCTCTTCCTCAGGACAGGACAAGGGGAATAAACTGTGGCCCATCTGCACTGGGGGGTTTGCTGGGTGGATACTAAGTATTATATGATGCTTCTCTCTAAAGAAGGAGAATAAAATTGCTCCTCTCGTGTTTTTTTGTTTTTTTGTAAACGCAGAACGGTAGTCTGAGAGGACACATGAGGTTACAGGAGTCACTGTGGGGTGGGGATGGCCTAGGAGGGACACAGCACTACGATGCTATCTTATTTTTGAATTATGTGAACGCATTATCTGTTGAAAATAAAATTTTAAAATACCACATTGAAAAAAGGAAGGAAACAGGGTTTCAAGCCCTTTCTCAGTATTAGAGCCACTTTCCACGGTCTGCCCTCCGGCAGCCCCACGAGAGAGTGATGTCATCTTCCGCAGAGGCGGTGGGTGGGGAGGCCGAAGCCCAAGCGAGCTCCAGGAGCCCTTTCTCTTGTTAGCATCCCACATCACTGCCAAATGCTGCAGGCTTTCCTTTCAGGTTCAGTTGTGTAATGCTCTACTCACCGGAAATGTTTAAAAGGAAAATCCCTCTTGTAAAAGCTTGCGAGCAGCCAGCAGCATGCTGTGAGCTTTGAGACCAGGAAAGTCCACATCTGGCCGGCCACTCCCCAGCACCATTGCCCACGCCCCTGGCTTTGTCTCAGGGAGCCTCATGCTCGTGGCACTTCCCTGGGGACACATTTCCTATTTTGAAGGGGCTGGGTAAGAAAGCGGCTCACCCAGGACCTAGCTCACGAAAGGATGGCATGCAGGCCGTGTGAGCTGGCATCTTTCCTAGCATGGGGCCTGGCCTTCAGCTTTCCTTTAAGGAAGTTATGAAAAGACTTACCTGTTAGCAAGACTGTCTTAAGAGGTAGGGAGCCCCTCAGTGACCCCGCTTTCCCCGGCAGTACGTACCTTCCCGCTCACTTGAGGTATGAATTGGTGACCCCGGTTGGATAGTCTGTGCTGCGGATGGAGTGGTTCTTTGGCCCGGGTTCCAGACTCACCCTCTGCTGCTGCGTGCCTGCCATCGCCTGCCCTCTCAAGACCCCCGCGGGCTAACGAGCACATGGAATGGCGGTGGCCAAACCTCTGTTGGTACATTTGTTTCTGCAGCAAAGTCTCTGGTGTAGCTAGTGGCAGGCTGAGGTTGGCATGGTGATGCCAAAGGTCCTCACTTTCCAGGGCACCCTGGGCAAGTGGCTGTACCCTAGGGTCTGTTTTCTCAGCCGACAGGAGGAGGCGGGAGTAGATTAGAGGTTCTCCACCCATCTGCAGAGAGACCCCATTGGCATCACTGTGGGAGGACAGGAAACAGGATGCTATGCAGGGGAGCCAGGAGCTCTCAGTGCTTGCCGAGGCCCCTGCCTCATCCTGAATCTAAGCTGCTTGCTGGTGCTTGCTGGCTCGCCTTCCTGTTGAACAGCAGGGTCCAGTGCCCACTGATCCAGAGAACTGGAGGACTGGACGAGCCCCGAGGAAGAAGCAGCCCCAGCCTCTTTCTGCACTGCAGAGCCTCTGCAGGGAGACCCAGGCCAGGGCCCTTGGAGTGTGCCAGGCTTCACGCCGTGCCCTGGGCCCAGCTCCTGCTGTCCCCAGAATGTCTTCTGGAGCTAGGCCTGTCAGCCGGCTGCTCAGGGCCATAGCTGGCTCAGGTTCACCAGAGGGGGCTTAACCCACAGCCAGCCCACTTGCCACCCCATGCTGGATTCTGAAACCGCTGATTCTCAGCCCTGGAAGGACAGTGGATCACGTGGTCACTTTGAGCTATCCTAGCCTGGGCCACCTTTCGAAAGCTCTCTCGGGGACTCTGACCCACCGCCGGGGCGAGACCTGCTGCTCCAGTCTCCCTGAAGACAGAACCCTTGTCTCCTTGGCCTTGGTACCCATAAAGCTAAGAAGATGGATGAATTATTTATGCTTGTTGGCATATAACTAATGCCGGTAGACATCCACAAGCAGCAAGAGTCCGCACTACAAAGACACCACATTTTGTCTGTAGCGGGTTGGCATTCATGCAGCGAATGTGCATTGGAGATGAGAGCAGACCAGCAGGCTCAGCCCTGCTTCCCGTCATGCAGGACAGACAGTGGACACTCCTGGCATGTGCTCTCCACTGGGCCTCTGGTAGGATGGTCAGGGTTGCTGGGTGACCGGGCCCATCCCCCAAGGCCTGAGCACCACCCCACGGTGCTTTCTTGTACCTTGGCCCTTTTAGGGATTTAAATAGGAATAGGCTGCCAGGTACACAGTAGTTCATTTTATTCCTCCCGTTTCCTTCAGCAAACAGGGTTTTTGTCCTTGGAGACTTGGGGAGGCTGAGCTTCCCCGACTGGAATCAAGTACCTTTTAGCAAATCCAGGCTTGAAATTTCCCGTTCTCTGAAGTCCTGTTATTCTGGCAGTTCTGGCTCTTCCACCAGCTCAGGGTTTTGGTTCTGGTGTTCCTGATCCTGCGCCTTCTGTTATACGAGTTGGTGCAGGTAGGGAAGGAAACCCAGCGCACCTGGGGGTCACAGAGAAGGGACATCTGAGGGTGGTGCAGATGCTCCTGCCAGCCAGTGCCCAGCGGGGTGGGCAGTGTCTCACCCTCCCTGGACGTTCGCATTTCTGGGCCTGGTTATTGAGCACCAGTGAGTGACACGGGACACAGCTCAGCTGCAGACACCCCTTTCCCAGCAGGACCACAGGAAACCCACGTCAAATGAGGCCGCCGTTGGGTGCCTGAGTCCCACATGACAGCCTCTTCTGGGAAGGCAGGTGTGGCAGTTGTCACTCCTCCCAGGTAGTGGCCTGGTCCTCAGTCCACCCTAGTGAGCTGCAGAGCCTCCTAACTACTCCCTCTGCTTGCACCTTTGCATCCCTCCTTGCCTCCAGCCATTTCCCAGAGATCCTTCAGGTAAACCGGATTTCATCTACAGCTCTAAGCCTTCCAGTAGTTTCCCAGGCAGTACCCTTCAAGTCTTTCCCAGGTTCTCACCATGCCACTGTCACCTGCAAGGCCCTCTGGTCCCCCGCCCCCAGCTGGCTGCCTCCCCTCCAACCCCACAGCATCCCTAAGCAGGTGCCTCCACCTTCACTTCCCCTTCCTGACAGCGCCACATGCCATCTGCTTCAGACCAGGCCTCCACTGCCCGGTAGGAGGTGCTCCACGGAGGTGCCCGGTCCCTGCGTACTGAATCAGTGGTTCTCGGCTGATGAGGAAGTGAGATTGTCCCACATGGGTGTTTGGTTTTTGTGGGTAGAGCAAGTATTCGTTTTTCCTCTGTTAGTTTCACTGTGGTAGTCTGTCATTGCTATGAGAAATCTAACTTTTTTTTTCTAATCATAAGAGTTACTAGAACTAATTGTTTGGCTGGCAGATGCTGGCTGAGCTACCAAAAGCCTCTTTCCAGTGCCTAAGTGTGTGGTGCATGAGGTGCCAGCGGGCTCCTGAGTGGCACCAGGGAAGGATGTTCTCGAAGGAGCTCCAAGGCTGGCACTTCCTGACACCCCACCCGGCTCTCCTGGCCCCCGCAGCCCTGACCTTCACCTCATCTGGGGAAGCAGTCAGCTTGGGGATGGACTGCTCTTACAAAGCGGAGAGTACAAAAGAAATTTCAGTGCCACGCCTTTAAAAGGGTGTCAGAGCTTCTAGGGAGTTGCAGTCTTGCTCCAATCACCCTCATAAAAAATCGGCATTATGAGGAAAATCCATTTTCCCCACAGTTTATTTTCAGGGCTTTCCTGCAGAGCTGGGGATGGAGAAGTGGCAGATGCCTTACTCACCGCAACACCAGGGGCCTAGGATGTGAGGGTCGGGGGGTGCCGCACAGTCCTAGAGCTCTGCACCCAGAGGACCCCACCCCACCCCATGCATATCTAGGTGTTCCTCAGAGCTACAGCCTAGCAAAAGGAGCCTTTCGGAGGCCCCGTGAGGGAAATGTGGGAGGACACTTAGAGAGCTGTGCTAGCAGATGGGGTGACGGCTGTCATCAGCCAGGCCCTGCTCCAGAGGCTTCCCCGACCATCTCACTGACTTCTCACCACAGCGCTCTGGGCTCTGTCCCACCCTCACTCCCATTTCACAGACGGGAGCTGCCCCAGGCACTCCACCAGGCAGTGGGAGACCTGCATGAGACCAGGCCCTCGGGTTCCAGAGACCAGACAGAGAGGGCTGTTCAGATTTAAATGAAGTAAAATCAAGTGAAATTTAAAACTCAGTTCCTCGGTCACACTTAAAGCACTCAGCAGTCACGTGTGGCCAGGGCCAGGGTCAGAGCAGGGCTAGGTCATTTCCATCACAAACTTGCCGCGCGGCTCTGTACTAAGGCCCTGCTAACACTCCATCACTTGGGAGAAAAAGTTTGAGTATGGGTAAAACAAGCTGACAGCTGTGAGAGTGCTGTCACTGTTCTGCTTTCTCTTGTAGACTCCTGGTTTGTCTTTATAGAAATATAAGCCCTAACCAGCTCTTCACAGGAAGATCGTGATTTCTTTCAAAGGCATGATTACCTGTTCTGAGCTAACTTGCAGTTCAAGGTGAGGTTAGACAGCCGAGTCTCAGTGACGGCTGCACGTGGGCTGCTCCTCTCCTGGAGACACAGATGAAGGCGATGAAGAGGCACTCCTCCCAGCAGCCACATCTGAAGTTTCCCACGGCCGTGGCCGCCCGGCTCCAGGGGTGCAGTGGAGCGGTCCGGGGTCCCCGGCTGATGCCCACCTCTCTGCTGCTTGTTTTTGCAGGGCGGCAATGACCATGAGATTTTCACAGACCCGAGAACCATGGGCTATGCCGTGACCACACCCGAGGACACGCGCCGGATCTGTGAAGAGCTCTTCTAGCGGTCCCTCCCAGGTGGGGGGCCCTGTGCCACACGCCTGAGTCCCCTCCCTCATGAGTGTCCCTGGCCCAGCCCCTGCCAGGCCCTCCACGCTGATCAGACCATCCCCAACAGCTTGCGGACACCCCCCTCCAGATGATGCCAGAGGGAGGGGAACGCTGCTCAAGAAATACCTCAAACAGATTCCCACCCCCAGCCTGAGACCTGCCCGGTAGGTGCCATCATGGCACGTGTGCTTTGGGAAACTTCCCCATGATTCTAGAGTCCTACATGGAGGGACAGATGTGCCCAGGCCCTCCCCATGTGGGTCCCGTGACACCTGTCGGGGGTCAGTGTTTGGACGCCCTGCTGAAAAGGGTTGGTGATGAGAGAAAGGACAGGGCGTCTGGGGCTGAGCTCCCCCCGGTGTCGGCCTGAAGGAGGCTTTGAAACCTATGGGATTGTGGCCTTTGGTGGGTGAGGTCAGTGGCTGAGTGGCTCTTCCCCAGCCTCAGACCCACTTGTGAGCCGCTGACCTTGGCCTGCCAGGCAAGTGGGCGGCCAGGAGGCACCGACCCAAAGGGTGTGGCCCTCAGCTGGGCCCCAGCGGCCGCCACCGGGTTCACTACATGCGGTACAGCCCGGCCGGCGCTCTGTGCCCTGCCAGCGGGAGGGAAATAGGAACCAGCGGCTCCTGGCCGAGGGCGGGCACCAGCCCTCCCCCTGGATGCCGGGTCCAGTTAGTTCAGAGAAACTGTCCTCAGGCCAGTGCGGGGCCCAGGGCTGCCCCCACCCCCACACCTGCAGGCCTTAGCCGGGGCTGGGTCGCACAGCAGTGAGAGGCACTGTGACCTCTGCCCCTCCGCCTCACGCCGCCACGGCCTGGATGGTTGTGGCTCCAGTGGTTGAATTTCTCAATGATACTGTAATGACCTTTCAAAGGGAAAAGTAGGAAATTAAAATATTACTGTTTGTAGCAAAAGTCTCCAGGACTGTCTTTTTCTCATCCTGTTTTCTTCTTCCTTGGATAATTGCTTGGTGGTAGAGTGACAGATGAGCTCTTGCATTGAGTCAGATTCTGGAAGGCAGAGCTGCCGGCTGAGAGCTGGAGCTTAGAGCTGTGTCTCCAGACACTCTGTTTCTCTGACTTTGGGAGCCCTGACTAGATCCATAGGGTCCCACCTTCCTCTCCTTCACCCTTTCTCTGCCCATGGAATATGGAATCACCATGCCCTGGAATTTTCCCTGATTTGCTGTATCAAGGAAAGGAAACCGAGCCTGACTCAACCTGGTCTGGACCAGACAAGAAGAACCGGTTTCACCCCACCCCTACATGGCTGCTTTAGACCCTCCCTGCCCCCTTGTCCTGTCCCTGTCATCCCCCCACTTTGTCGGGGGGGAGGCCTGTCACCATCCCCTCCTCCCTGGATCCCCCGTTCACCATCCCTACCCCCGACTCAGTGAGAACTCCCCCAACCTCCCACCTTCCATCACCAAACAATTTGGACCTTTCCCCCCTCCTTCCCCCTTTCCATCATCTCGTACTCCACGGGCCTCTGTGCCGGAGACATAGAGTGACAATCACCAGATAACAGGCACTGGTCCCCGTGCCATCCGCAGAGGTCACTCACACTGGCCTCACAGCTCTGCCTCTTAGCATGGCTCCTCAAAGCCTCCCTTCCCTCGGGTGTCAGATGGGGGTGAACTACCGCGCACATCATCAAAGGGGGCTCGGTAAAGCCCTTAGAGCAGCGTGCTAGGCACGACTCCGATGACCCCCAGGGCAAGCCCACTTGACGGATAAGGGTCCGCGGGCCAGGCCAGCTCGGCAGTACCCTGGCCCCGCAGGAAGTGCCAGTGCCCAATAGACACCAGCAGAAGGCATTTCATTACCCTGGGTAAGAAAACTAAACACGATCAGTGCCACAGGCCCTCTGGGCTGTTGAGGAACCCCTCCCCAGTACTGGGGAAGCTGACGGGGTGAGCCTAGGAAGTGGGGGTTTCGGGGGCACGGGGGCTTGAGCCAGCTCCCTGGGGCAGGGCCTGGCCATGTGCCCGTGCAGGCGGGGAGCACTGGGATCAGGCTGGGCAGGAGGAGGTGGGCAGATGTTGCCGTAATCCTGGCGTTACTCACTTCCTCTCCCACGGCCGGCCGCCACTGCCTCCCGCACCCCCAAATGCTGGACCGCGGCCCAGGCAGGCTGCGCCCCTGCCCTGCCCTAGTGGTGGCACCGCGGTCCCCACAGGACTCCAGCCGCCGGCAGCCCCGCCTCCGCTCCCACTGGGCCCTGCACGGCACCCCAAGTTCAGTTCCAGGGCTCATCGCACCCCTCACCGGTGGCTGTTTTCCCAAATGTCAGTCTTTCCAGCAACCCCCGCAAGGCGTTTGCCAAACCTTCCTGTCGCCTGTCCTACACGCTACAAGTTGGTAATTCTCACCTGTTTTCACCTACATGCCTACTTCGGACCTCTCTCTGTGAACAGGTTTGATGG
>PVIY010002388.1:0-128761 GCA_004026745.1 Myrmecophaga tridactyla | reverse complement strand
CAGGAGCATCTCCTACACCTCTTATGATACTGTGAGGCATGAAAGCATTCAGGCAGGGCAGGTATAGAAGCCATATTACTGATTTCTTATACTTTCAATGACAGGCTTGATCAAGAAATGACATTACTGAATATGCTGGCATGGCAGATACGATGTACCAATGACATCTTCAAGTTCTTTTCTTTATAAAATCTATACCTATTCCTATACTGCTAGGATTTTTGCTTTTGTTTTCAATTTTGGTTTTACTATGATGCAGTGGTCGATGGCAGGAGAAGGAGAATTAGCCAGTGAAGAGGTGGGGTATAGATATATCCTAGTAGCCATATATTCTGTGAGTATGACTTTTTGCCCCTACCTGTTGTCAGTTTCTTGAGGGAAGAATATTTTCTGATTAATCTTTTTATTACTTTAAGTGCTCAGCACAATAATTTCCATATAGTATGTACTCAATGAAAATTTATTAAATTAATTAGCTGAATTTGATAAATGATATGAAACATGAAGAAAAGACAACTCAATATGCCTTGACGTAATATGATAGTTGAGTTCCTAAGAAATCTTTCAATGGGAAATTGGGGTTTGAGGGTAGACTGTTTTGAATGCCAATAACATGTAATTTTCATGGAATAAATTCAAGAATAATTATAATATACACATACATATACACATGTGCATATCTATGAAATCTAAACATGTCTAAATCTCTAAGCCAATTCAGGCTTTAAGATTGTCATGTTAGTGGGGGCTTTTCCCCAGGAAAAGTCTCGCTCATGCTATTTTCATTAATATTCTCCTTATCACAAGGCTTAAACATTTTTGCCTATTTGTCACCTACTATCATAATCCAAGCAAAAAAAGTCAAAACTTATGTATGGCTGTGAACTGAGCTTCGTTTTCCTATAATCAAGGTATGACTTCAGTATTAATACTGGCATCTAACATAAGTTCATGGAAAAGAGCAGCCAACAGGTTAG
The DNA here is from genome assembly GCA_004026745.1 of Myrmecophaga tridactyla. NCBI lineage: Eukaryota > Metazoa > Chordata > Mammalia > Pilosa > Myrmecophagidae > Myrmecophaga > Myrmecophaga tridactyla. Next base: position 127,784 of record PVIY010002388.1, on the reverse strand, counting down.
CAAATACAGCCTCCTAAATAATTTATTGTGTCACATCCAATAATGGCTATAAAACTGTCTGCTACTGGATGCATTTCAATATCCAATTTGGCCTGCTATACACAAGCATGAAAATTGAAAGTCGGTGGTTAGCTGTGCCATAGCTGTGGTTAAGTAGGTAAAGACATTCACTTCAAGGTGACGGAGTTAGAGTCGGAAGTAGTCACAGATATTATCCAAGGCACTGGCTTTCTTCTGTCCTAGCGGTACTACAGCTATACATATAGGGCTACAAAAATGCAAGCAGGTGGTAGTTGAGTTGACTTCCACTTTCACATTTCATCCAGAATTCCCACACTTTCTGAGTTCTTTTCCATTCAATTTCCATGAATGATTTCTTTTTTAAAAAAAGAAAAAAACCTGATCTAATTTATTTTAGAGGGGGCAAAAATATGGAACATCTGCTACTGTTCCCACTGCTTACACCTTAGGCATACATGGCCTTAAACAATGGACACTTTTCCCACTAGTCCTGGACAGACACGGCCTCAAAGTCTATCATGGTATTCCTGACAACTACTACCAGGCAACTGTATGTCATGTGATGGTAGGCTACTGCTTTATCCTGTCCATTCTTTCTTTCCTTTTTAACCACTTGCCATCTACTGATATCATTTTTTCAAATGAGATGACAAGGACAAGACTAGTTAAAAATGGCTACCAAATCACAATGTGGCAATATTGGTGGGTCACTTTTGACAGTTTCCCTAACCCATAAACCAATGCTTCTTTTATTAACTGTCCTTATTACCTCCTCAAATAGACTTCCTTGATAGGAAAAAAATGAAGAAATTAAGTAAGAGGCAGAACTTTTTATAATAAACCTACCATGTCATTTTGGGTTGGATTTCCTCAGAAATAAACTCTGAGAGAATGAATGTAAGGAGCTTATTTCAGAGGTGATATCAAGAAGCATGATCAAAGGGTTGGTTGAAGAGACAGAGAAGAGAAAGAAGCCAGTCCAGTGCAAGCTGATGAGCCTGTTATGTTGCCACTGAGAGCAACGGATATTCTATCCTCATTGGGACCTCAGGACACTGAATTGTTTCACCTAAGAGAAAGTGCACATTCCATCACCTGCCATGTGCAATCTGTTAAGAGCTATTCCCAATGATGTTACCTCCCCAGCATGTTCAGCTTATAAAACAGCCATGGAGAAGAATGGATATAATCACACAATGCAGTAGGAAACTGCAGGCATATACAGAAATTATGAGTTCCTAGAAAATGGGGAGGGCACCCAGGCCACCTGTTATAGAGGTATACTCATTTTCCATGCATTCTTAAAGGATGTCACTTTAATTCCTTTCAATAGAATGGAATAAGCTTTCAAACAATTGAGTTGATATGATAGTTAACTTTGAGTAAGACTTCTTATAAAGTGAATTATTAAAGTATTAATGAATTTATTATTCATTGCATGACCGGAGGTCTATTAGGATGAGCCATGATGCATACAAATTTTCACAACCTTCAGGGCAGGTTCCATTTTACATTTTGAAATAGGTTTCTGAGAAAAAAAAGGGATCCTCTTTCACTCAATTAAAAATACCAGCAGATCAGTCTGCACAGAAACTGTAGCAACCTAAATCCATTAATGACATATCCTAAATTGACTGATACCATCACGGTGGCTGAAGTAATGATGAAGGTAGGTTTTTTTATAATGTGATCCTCTCACTTTCCCCATACATTTTAGACCAGTATTTATTCTGTGTATTTTCTACATTAACGATTGTAAGGATTTTCCCTTGAATCACTGGATAGCACAAATAAATAGCAACACAGTATTAATTTATTGTGTAATATATTTTTGTAAAAATGGAAAAGGAAAAGAAGCACTCATTAGTAACATGTTTCTTTAATATACAATTACAGGTTTTGAAAGCAACCCCTAATTATTATGGTTTTATCTTCCACCTTCCCATTCATTTGCCGAACCCATTATTATAGCCAAGGTTTATTTACAAACTTTGTAGCAAGTATCATCACATCTAGAACATTTGGTAAGTGTAGCCACAGAACTTTGATTTTCTTGACTAACATAATCAAATGTATCCTCTGCTTTGGCTTAGTTAATGCCAAAAAAATTATTGTTCTATTCCGTAATAAATTAAACACTGTAATATGCACATCTAAAGTATGTCAGCCTCAGTGTGTTTTTCAAAAAAAAAAAAGGTACATTAAATTCCACTATATACATAAAGGACTGCGTGTAAATAACAAAGAATGAATAGAATTTCTCTGAAAAGCATAAAAATGAATAATTAAAGATACATAGTTCCTGGTGTGTGGTTTCCTGTCACCGAGAGTTGTGATTTTTAAAGAATGGATACATGCGGGAACCAATTTACTATACATTTATGCATCTTTGAGGTTTCTCATCCACAGAGCAGATTGAAGAGATTATAAAATGACTAAATTTCTCTACTTCTTTATTAATTCCCTAATATCACTCTTCTGTGTAGCAGCGCAAGCAGAGTGTTCCAGTCTCACCTCATTTGACAATCCATTGAATTCATACTCTTTTTGGAGCCTCGGGGCACTTGTCTGTCCAAATATGAGCCCACAGTTTAGGCTATAAACCACACATTCGTTCTGCTCTGCTTTCCTATCGCTGGCACTGCACATGCCCCACTTCCGAACCTGAAATCCTTATAAACATACTTCTTACTTCCTAATGAAAACTCAGTAGGGAAACAGAATTAAATATAAACTTTCAATTTCAGATGGAGTTTACAATAACGGTGCTACATAGAATAACTGGGGTAGTGGTAGAGTACATCATTTTTTATTGGTGATTAAGGAAGGGCAAAAAGAACCATCTATTCTCTTTGTACTACTTTACTAATATGCCTCACAAATTTAAATAATATAATTTGTTCCCATATGATCGTACTTGATCATTCCATTAAATTATTTTATTGTTTTGTAAGTGGTTGATTTCAATGAATTAATAACTCACTGGGAGGCAACATGCAAATCACAAAGGAAATACATTTTTAGAGTACAGTATTATGTATACTTCCAATATGTGGAGTAACTAGCATGACTATCATAACTAAATATCTCAACTTATAAAGACATGAAACAGAACAAAATGGTAGCTTGGTTCAATTCATTTCAATAAACAGAATAATGAGCAATCTTTAAAGTCTATTCAGGTCTTATGGCTATTTATAATGGATGGAAGAAGAGGATGCAACGGAAATGATGGTTAAAAAAAGACTTGTCACTTCTGGCTGCGTAACTTACTCTAATTTTAAGGAAAATTTGAGTCACTCCTCTATTCCAAGAGCTCTACAAGGGCTAAAGAATGAATGGAAAAATCAGTCTACTCAGACACTAATAGTCTATAAGTGAACAAATAACCTTAAAAGTGTATCACAGCAAGGGCTGGCCACAGTGGCTCAGTGGCAGAGTTCTCGCTTGCCATACTGGGGACCCGGGTTCATTTCCCAGTGCCTGCCCATGCCAAAAAAAAAAAAAAAAAAAAAAAGTTAACTTCCATGCAGGTCATTTCAGTTATATCCTATAAACAGGGAGATTTTAAGCAAGGGAGTGTCATATGTCATATTATATTTTGCCTTTGAAAGAGATAAGCCTAGCAGCCTTGTGAAGATTAAACTGGAAGGAAGCAAAATTACAGGGAAATTAGGAAGCTATGACTGTATTAAGAGTGAGAATTGAACTAAGGGGGTGGCTGACAGCTGGAATCGTGGAGAACGGGTGGCAGATTTAAAAGAAATCCAGGAGACAAGTGGGAATTAGTTATGTGGATCTGAATAAAGAGGAAAAAATACTTCTTTCCTAGCTTACCCCCAAGAGTGTTAGGTGAATAAAGTGATTTTGTTAATCGTAAAGCTTTCTATATATTTAAGGAAATGATATTACCTAATACACAGTTATATCAACATAGCTATTTTGTTTAGACACATTAGAACAACTATGCTTAAAAATCGTTTTATAAAGGGTGCCCATGTGGATTCACAGTTCCTAAGTGGATGCAGTAACAGATATCTGCTTTGCAAGCAGTTAGGGAAACACAGCTAGAGGACTGAATCTGGGCAAGGATGAGAAACTAGAGAACAGAAGCACATGGATTCTCAGGGATGTAAGGGAAACAAGGCAGAAATATTAGAAACTAAAATGAAGGTGAGAAATAATCAGATCCTAGAATTCACTGGCAGACAGAAAAATTGAAATGAAAGATTCTTAGAGTAGATCTGGCCTCTTTATGCAAGAAAAGTTCAGCTACAATCGAGTCCCCAGATATTCCATTGTTTAAAAAATGAATAAAATCGAGGCCAGAAAGGACCCCTCTGAGTACCACTTTGAAGAAGGACACAGGAACGAAATTCTTTAGCGAGATCAGAACCCAGGAACATCCCTAAGATCTATGGCAGAAGCATTAAAAGGCAGGCAGTGGCCCAAATTTGCATTGCCAAATCTGTTTGCTTGGAAGAAGCTGGCAGAGTGGCATCTTTTTCTGAGTGCGATCTTTGGAATCTGAAAAACATGCTCCATATTCCAGCTGTCTCACAAGCAGCTTAAACTGAGGCTCAGTTTCTAGATCTGTAAAATAGAGATGATAAAACCTGTTTCGAAACTTGACCAAAGGACAGGCTAAAACAACATATGAAAGATACCTAGTACTGCATCTAGCACGAAGAAATATTTCATAAATAGGAGGTACCACTATTATATTATAAATTAGGTTTTGTAACCTAAATTTCCTGCTGCTTGATGAAAGGACCACTTTTAAAAATTGATGTTCTTATTAATCCACTACACAAAAACTGGAATTCCTCTAATTAGAGCCAAGTGTGATATGGGAAGATAGATGTAAGAAAGATAAATACGAACAGAAACTGAGTGTAATAATGATGCAATGAAAGGAGAAAATAAAATGCTATACCAAAAGGAAACCAGATTTAAATTTTGCATGGCCACACTACACCTCAGTTGGTTAGTTAGGGATATTTTTGTTCACAGAGGCAATGCGATTAATCATGCAGTCACAGCAGTCTGTACTCAATATTACATTGACGGTGTTATGCTTTTCTTGGCCTTCCCAGAGAGACAAGGATTATGAGTCACCTTATTAGAAGGGACTAAATACTCTGCATAGCTTAATAGAAAAAGTCCTTACTTCAGTGTCAGGAGACCTCCGTTCTATTTCTAGGTTTATTACTAACTAGAAGAGGCTTTAACCAAGTAACTTTATCTATATAGGTCTCAGATACTTCATCTCTAAATAAAAGTGACTGGTCTAAGTATTCTGTAAGGATCTCTGGCCTTTGAAATTCTAGGTGTCCATAAAAAATATCTACCTACGTATTTGCAACATATATAAGAAGCAAAAGGGTCCTATCCAGAAAAAATTAAAGAACTACTTCAAATCAACAAGAAAAGGTGACATCTCAACGGAAAAATGAGCATGATATTAGAACAGGCTCTTTATTAAACATAATATTCAAATTGTCAATAAACATAGGTAAAGGTGCTCACCCTAATGACTCATTAGAAAAATGGAAATGAAAACTACAATGAGATAAAACAGCCCAACCACCAGAATGGCTAAAATAAAACAGAGATAATGCTAAGTATTAGCAACAATATCTGGAATTCTTATATTCTGATGACGGTTGAGTGATTTTTTTTACATACATTGATAACTGCTTGGCATTATCAAATAGAGTTGAGCATTTGACTAGCCTATAACCTAGTGTGCTAGATTGAAACTCTTATGTACCCCAGAAAAGCCATGTTCTTCGACTCCATTCTTCTGGGACCTACTGTTGGGTGGGGCTTTTTAATTAGGTTGTTTCCATGGAGATGTGACCCCACCCATTCAAGGTGGGTATTAATTCACTTGCTGGAGTCCTTTGAGGGGCAACCGTTTTATGGAGAAAGCTCAGAGCTAAGAGAAGCTAAGAGAGAGAGAAAATGCCCACTGAGACAGAAACGGCCTGGGAGGAACAAGCAAGGACACACAGAAGCCTGAAGGCATTTTTGGAGAAAAGGGCCAGCAGAAATCGCTATATGCCTTCCCATGTAACAGAGAATCACCAGATGTTATTGGCCTTTCTTGAGAGTCAAGGTATCTTTCTCTGCATGCTTTAATTTCAATATTTTCATGGCCTTGGACAGATACATTTGTAACCTAATAAATCCCCTTTGTAAAAGCCAATCTATTTCTCATATATTGCATTCAGACAGTTTTACCAAATTGAAACACCTAGCAATTTCACTTCCTTGAACATGCAAAAGAGTACATGTACATGTGCAAAAAATGTACTTGATCTTCAGAGGAGCATTAATTCTAAAGGCCCCCAAATGAAATCAACTCAAACATTCACGACGAATAAAACAGATAAGGAAATTTTATTTTTTTATATTATGGGATACCACACCACACTGGAAATGTTTGAACTACAAGTACCAAAACAGATGAACCTCACAAACACAATATTGAGAGAAAGAATAGACAGAAATGAGTACATACTGTATCATCCCAATTAAGTAAAATTCAGAAATAATCGAACCTAATCTATGATATGTTAAAATTCAGTATTTGCTTACATGTGGGGGCACATTGATTGAGAAGTGGTATGACTTGGGATTTGGGATGCTAGTAATATTTTTTCTTGTCCTGGTTAGTTAACGGAATCTTATCAATGTGCTAACCAATTATATTCTGGACTAACTGATCTGTGCACTTTTTTTAAAAACTTTTTTATTGTATAGTATAACGCATATACAAAGCAAAGAAATATAAAAAAGCAATAGTTTTTTCTTTTTGTTTTTACATAGGCAGGCACTAGGAATCAAATCCAGGGCTCTGGCAGGGCAGGCAAGAACTCTGCCACTGAGCCACCATTGCACTGCTCAAAAAACAATAATTTTCAAAGCACTCTTCAAAAAGTAGTTACAGGACAGATCCCAGAATTTGTCATGGGCTACCATACGATCCTCTCAGGTTTTTTTTCTTCTAGCTGCTCCATAATATAGGAGGCTAGAAGGCTTAAATATTTTTTTATCATCACAATCGACTTTTTTCCTTCTTTTTTTATGAAAAATAACATATATACAAAAAAAGCTATAAATTTCAAAGCACTGCACCACAATTACTCGTAGAACAGATTTCAGAGTTTGACATGGGTTACAATTGCACAATTTTAGGTTTTTACATCTAGCTGCTCTAAGATACTGGAGACTAAAAGAGATATCAATTTAATGATTTAGCATTCATATTAATTTGTTAAATCCTATCTTCACTGTATAATTTTACCATCACCTTTGATCTTTCCATTCCTCTCTTTAGGAGTGTTTGGGCTATGGCCATTGTAACTTTTTCATATCGGAAGGGTCTGTCACTAATATGGGGTAGGGTGATGGAACCATCTGATGTTCTGGAGAGGCTGGGCCCTCTGGGTTTCAGGACTTATCTGGATCAGGGACCCATGTGGAGGCTGTAGGTTTCTGGAAAGTTGCTCTAGTGCATGAAACCCTTCTGGAATCTTTTATATTGCTCTAGGTGCTTTTTGGATTGGCAGGAATGGTCCTGGTTGGGGTTTGGCACATTCTGCTAGGTAGCAAGGTCTAACTGAAGGTGGTATAAGAACAAACTCCAGAGTAGCCTCTCGACTTTATTTGAAGTCTCTCTGCCACACATACTTTATCATTAACACTTCTTTTCCCCTTTGGGTCAGGATGGAATTGTTAATTCCATGGTCTGATCTGTGCACTTTTACATATTTGTGTTATATTTCAAGAAAATATTTAGAAATCGAGCTGGACAGAATTACTTTCATCTACAAAGGAAAATTTCTCCAGTGGTGAATGTTATGATGAAATTTTCCTTGGCTATGCTCTATATACATAAATTAGCACAGGAAGTCAGAGATAGAGATAAAAAATAGTTACACATACATAGAAACATATACATATATGTATGGAGAATGGAGAAAATGCAGAGGGGAGAAAAGAGGGAAGAAAATAACAGAGGGGAGAGGGGAGAGATGGAGATAAGGGAAAGAAGGGAGGGAGGATGCAAAGAGAGGTAGAGTGAGAGGCAGAGGTGGAGGGAAAGAGAGAGAGTGAAAGAGGGGGATTGATTTTCTGAACAATTCCATTCTAGACAATTAAATTTCTATAATTTTTAGACAATTAACCAAAGTATCTTGGTTATATATTTTTTCCAATCTAAAATGTAAAACTGTCTTTTTAGTTACTAAAAATAGTCAACGATGATGCTGAAGACCAATTAAACCAGAAGATGTCGATTCTGGAATACAACAGTTTAGCTAATACAATTTCCTCCTGTTACAGGTTTATATGCAACAGGTCTACAATAGTAGTTGGAGACTTCAAAATGATACTCTCATCAATGAGTAGGAAATCTAGACAGAGGATCAGTAAGAAAATAGAGATCTTGAATAATACAATAAATGAGCTAGATTTAACAGACATTTACAGAACATTATACCTAACAAGAGCAAAATAGACATTCTTCTCAAGTGTTCATGGATCATTCTCCAGGATAGACCACATGTTGAGGCACAAAGCAGGTCTCAATAAATTTAAGAATGTAGGAATTATACGAAGCATTTTCTTGGATCATAATGGGATGAAGTTGGAAATCAATAACAAGCAGAAGTCACAAATTTATGGAGGCTAAACAACAATACTTTCAAACAACCAGTGGGTGAACGAAGAAATTATATGAGAAATTAGCAAATAACTTCAGGCAAATGAAAATGAAAACACAACATATCAAAACTTATAAGATCCACATATAATCGACAGCAACTTTGTACATGAAAAATTTAGAATGAGCATAATCCAAATACCCAAAAAGAGCGTAAGAAAGACCAAAGGTGATGGTAGAGATATACAGAGAACATAGGGTTTAATGAATGTGTATGAGTGCTGAATTGTTGTACTGATATTTCTTTTAGTCTCTAGTATCTAAGAATGCTATAAATAAAAACCTAAAATCGGGGAACTGCAACCCATACCAAACTCTGAAATGTTGTGATGTTTTAAAATTTATTGCCTTTTTTATACATATGTTATTTTTCACAAAAAAGAAAAAAAGTCAGTTGTGACAGTAAATGCACAGCTATATGATATTGTGAACCACTGACTGTACACTTTGAATGATTACATGGCATGTGAATATAAATATAAATCAATAAAAAATTAAATTAAATTAAAAAATTTATGGGATCATGCACTTCCAAAAAAAAAGAAGAAGAAGAAGAAAGAAAGAAAGAAAGAAAGAAAGAAAGAAAGAAAGAAAGAAAGAAAGAAAGAAAGAAAGAAAGAAAGAAAGAAAGAAAGAAAGAAAGAAAGAAAGAAAGAAAGAAAGAAAGAAATTAACAAATGGTGCTGCAATAAGGGGATAGTCACATGGAAAAAGAATGAAATGTGAGTCCAACCATAAGGCATGCCAAAAAAAAAAATTATGGGATGCAGCAAAGTAAATACTGAGAGGAAATTGATTTGCCCTAAACACCAACATTTGAAAAGAGGAAGGAAAAAAAAATGAAGGAATTAACTTCTCACTTGGATGAACTAGAGAAAGAACAGCAAATTAAACCTAACACAAACAGAAGGAAAGAAATCATAAAGAGTAAAGCAGCAATAAATGAAACTGAGACCATGAAAACAGAGAGAGAATCAATAAAGCCAAAAGTTGGTTCGTTGAGAAAATCAACAAATTAGATGGACCCTCAGCTAGGCTGACAAAGGAACAATGAAAGAGGATGTAAATAAATGAAATCAGAAATGGAAGGGGGAACATAACTACTGACCCTGCAGAACAAACGGTGATAGAGGGTACTATAAACAAATATATGCTAACAAACTAGACAACTTAGGCAAAATGGAAAACTTCTTAGAAAACAAGAACAATAAATATTGACTCAAGAAGAATTAGAAGACCTCAACAAACGAATCACAAAAGACTGAAATCAGTCATTAAAAGTCCCAAAAAAGAAGAGTACAGGACCACATGGCTTCATATGTGAATTCTACCAAACATTCAAGAAATAATTGCCACCAAACCTGCTCAAAAACTCTTGGAGAAAACTGAAGAGGAGGGAATGTTACCTAACTCATTCTTGGAAGAAAACATTACTCTAACACCAAAGTCAGGCAAAGATACTACAAGAAAATAAAATTGCAGACCAATCTTTGTAGTGAATATAGATGCAAAAAGTCTCCACAATACACTTGCAAATCAAATACAGCAGCACGTTCAAAGAATTATACACCAAGACCAAATGGGTTTTAATCTAGTTATGTAAGGAACGTTCAACTCAGGAAAATCAGTTAGTGAAATATACCACATTAATAAATTAAAGAGGAAAATCTACATAATCTCGATTGATACAGAACAGGCATTTGACAAAATTCAGCATTCTTTCTTCATGAAAATACTTCAAAGGTTAGGAATACAAGGCAACTTCGTCAACATGATAAATATCACAGGCAACATCACACTAAATGGGGAATGACAGAAAGCTTCCCCTCTAAGATTAGGAACAAGACAAGGATGCCTGCTGTCACCACTGTTACTCAAAATTATGCTGGAATTTCTAGCTAGCTAGAGCCATTAGATAAGAAAAAGAAATATTAGGCATTCAAATTGGAAAGGAAGAAGTAAAGCTTTCACTGATGCAGATGACATATCCTCTATGTAGAAAATCCTGAAAAATCTACAGTAAAGCTACTAGAGCTAATAAATGAATGCAGCAATGTGGCAGGACAGAAGATCAAAATCCAAAAATTAGTAGTATGTCTATCCACCAGCAATGAGCAATCTGAGGAGGAAATCAAGAAAAACTTCCATTTACAACAGAAACCAAAAAAATCAAGTATCTAGGAATAAATGTTACCAAGGACAGAAAATGGGTCTTTTGCTAAGAGAAATCAAGAAAGACCTAAATAAATATAAGGACATACTGTATCCATGGATTGGAAGACTAAATATGGTTAAATGTCAGTTCTGTCCAAACTGATTTATAGATTAAATGCAATGCCAATTAAAATCCAAACAACTCCACAGAAACAGAAAAAAACAATAATCAAATTTATCTGGAAAAGTAGAGTTTCAAATAGTTAAAAATTTTATAAGAAAGAAAAATGAAGTGATAGATCTCACATTACCTGACTTTAAAGCATATTACAAAACCACATTGGTCAAAATGGCAAGGTAATGGCAAAAAGAAAGATATACTGACCAATGGAATCGAACGGAGTGTTCAGAGATGGCCCTTCACATCTATGGCCACTTGATCTTTGATAGGGCAGTCAAATGAACTCAACTGGAACAAAGCAGCTTCTTCAAAAATGCCGCTTGGAGTACTGGATTTCCATATGCAAAAGAATGAAAGAGGACCACTATCTTACACCTTATAAAACATTTAATTCAAAATGGATCAAACACCTAAACTTCAGCACTGAGACCATAAGTTGTTTACAAGAAAATGTAGGGAAATAAATTAGGGATATTGTGATAGGTAGTGGTTTCCAAGACCTTATAACCAAAGTGCAAGAAAGGAAAGAAGAACTAGATAAATGGGATCACTTCAAAACTGAATACTTTTGTGCTTCAATGAACTTTTTCAGGAACATAAAATGGCAGCCTATGCAATGGGAGACAATATTTGGAAACATATATAAGATAAGGTTTAATATCCAGAATCTATAAAGAGATCATACAACTCAACAGCAAAGAAAACAACCCAGTTCATATATGGGCAGAAGACATGGACACTTTTCTGAAAAGCAAGTAAAAATGACTCAAAAACATATTAAAAGATACTGAACATCACTTACTATTAGGGAAATACAAATCAAAGCCACAATGAGGTATCATCTCACACTGACTAGTTTGGCCATTATCAAAAAAAAAAAAAAAGAGAAAACTACTACTGCTAGAGAAGATGTGAAGAAAGAGGCACAGTTATTCACTGTTGGCAGGAATATATAATGGTGCAACCATTCTGAAAGGCAATTTTTGGCAGTCCCTCAGAAACTAAGTACAAAATTACCGTATGATCCAGAAATCCTATTACCAGGTGTTCTAGTTTGCTAAAGTTGCTGGAATGCAACATACCAAAGATGGGTTGGCTTTTAATGAAGGGAGATTTATTTAGTTAAAAACACATAGTTCTTCCGAGGAAAGGCAGCTAACTTTTATCTGAGGTTCTCTTTTATGTGGGAAGACGCAGGGCAATCTCTGCTGGCTTTCTCTTCTGGCTTCTGGGTTCCCACAGCTTTTGCTGTGGTGATTCCTTTCTACGTGTCCAAAGGTCTGGGTTGAGCTATGAGTGTTGAGATCAGGTATGCTGAGCTGCTTGGGCTGTGCAGCATTGAGCTCTCTCATTTAAGCATCCAGTCAATTAAATCAAACATCACTCATTGCAGGAGGTACTCCCCCTAGCTGACCACAGATGCAGTCAGCGACAAATGAGCTTCATATGCCAATGGCTCATATCCACAGCAACAGAACTAGGCACCTTCACCTGGCCAAGGTGACACCTGAACCTAACTACCACACTAAGTATATATTCGGAGGAACTGTAGGCAAGGACAGAATCAGACATTTGTATGCTGATGTTAATAAACGGCATTTTTCATGATTGCCCAGATGAAAACAGCCAAAATGTCCATCAATGGACAAGCTGCTTAACAACCTGTGGTAAATACATACAGTGGTATATTATGGAGTTTTAAGACAGAATAAAGACATGAAGCATGCAATAACATGCATGAACCCTGAGGACACTATTCTAAGTGAAATTAGCCAGAAATGAAAGGACTAATACTGTATGCTCCCACTGATATGAACTAATATGAACATCAATAATCTTTGAGAGTTAAAGTTGAGAACACAGGTTACCAGGAAATAGAAAGATGGTAGAGATTGGGCATATGATGCTGAAGAACTATAGAATGTTCAACAGGGCTGTGCCAGTATGAAAGGATTATGTCCCCTAGAAAAGCCATGTTTTAATCCTGATCATTGTGTGATTCCTATTCAATGCTGTAGGTTGGAAACTTCATTAGACTATCTACATTGAGATGTGACACACATAATTGTGCATATTAGCCTTTGACTAGAGGGAGATGTGACTCCACCCATTCCAGGTGGGTCTTCATTAGTTTACTGGAATCCTTTAAAAGGAAACAATTTGGAAAAGCTTTACAGCCAACAGAGACACAAGAGCCCACTCAGCCAAAGACTGCTGGAGATGAAGAAGGAAAATGCCCCTGGGGGAGCTTCATGAAACAAGAAGCCTGGAGAGAAAGCTAGCAGATGTTGACATATGCCTTTCCAGTTGAGAGAGAAACTCTGAACTTCTTCGGCCTTTTTTGAGTGAAGGTAATCTCTTGTTGGTGCCTTAATTTGGACATTTTTATAGACTTCCTTTTATTGGGACATTTTCACTGCCTTAGAACTGTAAACTTGCAAACTAATAAATTCCCCCTTTTAAAAATTCTTCTGTTTCTGTTAGATTGCATTCCAGCAGCTAGTAAACTAGAACAAGGACTGATTGCAAAGATCCAGAAATGGATAGCACCATACTATCTGCTGGTAGCACAATATTGTAAGTACACAGGATGAAGCTGAGTGTGAGTATGATTGAATGAGGAGGGCTGGGGGCACGTGTGATACCAGAAAGAAACTTAGACTATGGCAGTATAACTTAGCGATGCTGAGAGTGAACAATGATGGTGGTGAAATGTCTCATATAGATCATGGTGACAAAGACATGGCTATATGATTATATTGGGACCCACTCATTTGTTTTTACTTAGGTTGGATTGTACAACATGTGAATAAAACTGTTTAAAAAGGAACAGATGCAAGCGTTGGGGAAAATATGGAGAGAGAGAATGTACCTATTCACTGTTGGTACAGAATGAATGGTACAGCCTTTCTAGAGGGCAGTGTGGTGGCTCCACAGAAGGCTAGGGATGGACTTGCCTTATGATCCTGCCACCGCGAAGTTACATGTATACTTGGAGGAATGGAGGGCAGACACACATATGGATATTTGCACACTGCTATTTATGGTGGCAGTGTTCCTGAATTCCAAATGCTGGAGGTGACCTAAGGGTGCATGCCCTGAAGACTGGAAGGGGGAACTGTGTTTTATAATACAATGGACTATTGAGCAGCTGCAAGGACTGAAGTCATGAGGCACGTAAGTAGGCGAGTGAACCTTGAGAACACTACATTGAATGAAATAAGCCAGAAACAAACACACAAATATAATGCCTCACTGATATGGACTAACTATAATGTGTAAATTCTGATAACTGAATTTGAGAGCTGAGGTTATCAGGTGCAGGCCTAACGTAAAAGTTCCTAGATTATAAGCTCATACCGCACTCATATCTACTCTAGAGAAGCTCATACCGCACTCATATCTACTCTAGAGAAGCTCATACCGCACTCATATCTACTCTAGAGTTGTAAGTGTTATTTCTAAATTCAGAGATGCTGAACTCTTTGTGGTCATTCCATGGAACTTTGGGTATTTGTGTGACCCTGAGACTGAGACCTCAAATTGGGTAGCTATGAAATACAGGATTACCCCATACAGAAACTGGGAAAAACACTGAAAAGCGATCAGATTTCAATTACAGATATGAATGAGGCTGATCTGGGTAGAACTAAGATAAATCAACTGAAAGGGGTAAAGGACATTGACTGAATTTTAAAGCTTCAACCTCTTTGGGTGACCAAAGAAAAAGAAATTTATTTGGTGCAAAATTTATATTTTCAGTAGCACACTATCTCATTTCATTTATATGGCCAGTTTATTTGATCATCATCATCACATGGAACCACGAATAGGAGTGAGATCTTGTTGACTCGTATAGGTTGGTGTGATACCCCGATACATCCCAGAGTAAACTCCCTTATGTGAGACATGCCTCCCAGGAGTGTACACTTCCCTGGCAATATGGGACTTGACTCCCAGGGATGAGCCTGGCCCGCACATTGTGGGAGTGAGAAAGCCTTCCTGTCCAAAAGGAGGAAGAGAAATAAAACCAAATAAAGTTGCAATGGCTGGAAGATTTGAAAGAAAGTTGAGAGGTCTATTTGAGTTTATTCTTATGTAAGTTTGTAGGTATACCTTTTAAGCTTTTCCTGTATTAGAGTAGCTAGAGGGAAATACCTAAAACTGTTCAACTGTAATCCAATAGCCTTGATTCTTGAAAGTGACTGAATCCAATAGCTTTGATTCTTGAAGGTGACTTTTAAGGCTGGAATGTGTGACTATGAAAACCTTGGACTGACACTCCCATTATGTACAGATGAGTAAGAAAAAAGAGACACAAATAAACAAACTAACAATGGGGGGTATGGAGGGTGTGGGATGTTTTGGATGTTCTTGTTTACTTTTATTTTCATTCTTATTTTTATTATTTTTGGAGTAATAAAAGTCTTCAAACATCTATTGTAAATATGAATGCACAGCTTCATGATGGTATTGTGAACCACTGATTGTACACAGGATGATTGCATCTCAATAAAAAATTCATTGAAGAAAAAAATGTCATCCTTTTAACCTCCCTATATGATTCTG
The DNA here is from genome assembly GCA_004026745.1 of Myrmecophaga tridactyla. NCBI lineage: Eukaryota > Metazoa > Chordata > Mammalia > Pilosa > Myrmecophagidae > Myrmecophaga > Myrmecophaga tridactyla. The sequence continues at coordinate 112,128 of PVIY010002388.1, read as the reverse complement.
AAGCCTAATTTTGTGATTAATTTAATGTTAAACCTAGGCAAAATATTTTCAAGTGGCTTCTATCTAATGATGATTATACACTTAGATAAAGAAAATAACATAATAATTTATCTAAGAAGAGCATAAAACAAAAGTTCCAGGGGTAGCTGTACATAAACTACACAAAGGAGAGGTAATTATTTGGCTTCAACTCCTTCTGAGTGAAAGCGTGTATGCCTGTACTCACGCTAGGTTTAAAAATGTCTAAACTGATGACCTGAAATTGACTTTTTTTTTTTTTCTGGCATGAGCAGGCCCCGGAAATCAAACCCAGGTCTCTAGCATGGCAGGCAGGGATTCTGCTATTGAGCCACCACTGCACTGCCTGATCTGAAACCGACTTCTGCAACGGTCTTTACCTCTTCCTTCTAGATTTGATGCAGTGAAGATGAGTAGCATTTGGAAGTCTCATTTCAAGTGACACTTCGAATATGCCATTTCACCCTTTACTTTAAATTACTAAATATTTTGCATGGAATTTGCCTTTTTTTTTATCTCTTCAGCTATCATTTTACTTTTTATGGACTTGCCAGTTTTTCTGTATCATTCAAACTAGGAAACCTGGAAGCCTCTAGTTCATTCCAAAGCTGTCTATCTGCATATTCCCAGAATGAGACTAAATTCCTTGCACAAGCCTAAATTCCAGCAAAATAAGACGTTTATTGGAGGCTGTACATGCTAGACGTATACTGAGAATGTCTTTCTTTCAAAAATGAAGTTGGTTTCCAAAAGCAATGTATATGTTTAACATTTAAAGTAGCTTTGCTTTATTCAGAAACCATACTTGATATTGCAATTACTATCTCTTGGGTCACAATTCCTGTGGTTATAAACAATGTTTCTCTTTTAAAAATCTTTCCCAAAACTATCAAAGAAGACACTGAAACATTACAGCTTGCTCTAATTTTTCATTCAATTTGAAGACAGTGTGAACAAGTCCTGAAGACACTGTCTTATGTTTTACTAATATCTCCAGAGAAGGGATTAAATTTATGAAAATTCATATCTTCACAGAGAATCTATAGATTTCCTCATGAAAGAAATTAAACCTTAAAAAGGCTTAAATTCTTTAAAGCCTTAAGCACTGTGACCTGTGAATAATAAACAAGTATATATTTAATAATAAACATAATTAAATTACTGTTTGCTAATTTGATCTTATCAAATATCATTTGAAATGTAGTGATTTTTCTACTCATAAAATATTAATTTTCCTCAATCAAGTTATGAATTTTCTCTCAATAACTACCATTTTATTGTTTGGGTTTCTTTGATCCTAACATATAGTATATGAAGACATAAGAATAAATGAAATGCAAACACTTCTGTTAATATTTGAAATATTTATAAGAACTTCAGGTAAGAAGTCAATCTCACCATTCTATGATGTATTTTCCTGAAGGACATACACATTGCACAGATATATTAAATACCTGAGGCAATTTGATAATACCTTAACTAAATACTTCTATTCAAAGGGTAATGACAGTCATATTTCTCCCTGCAAAAAAATTCTAACATGGTGGATAATTTTTTCTAAGTGAAACAAGAAAGATGGGGAGAAAGTGAGATACTTGGAAAACCAAAAAACCTTAAAATTTCTGGGATTTATTTATTTATTATGTTTGGTTTTTTGTTTTGTTTTGTTTTTTTGCATGGGCAGGCTCCGGGAATTGAACCCAGGTCTCCAGCATGGCAAGTGAGAATTCTGCCAGTGAGCCACCATTGCCTGCCCTATTTTGGGTTTTATTTTAATGAGAGAAACCAAACAAAACATGTAAAAACACAAATCTTACTCAACACACTCTATAAAAATGCTCAATTTCCAAATCAGCAATACTGCTTTTCATACTTATCCTGGTCTTCAGGAGAAGTAGACCTAAAAGAGTATCTCTGAAGGACAGTGGGATTTCATAATTCCCTGTCAAGTTCAATGATTACAAGGAATGCTAACTAGAGCTCAATGTTCATATCCTTGGGAAAGTTCATTAGAAGATTGAAATCTGTGATAGCACTAACAGGAACTAAATTTATCAGGGGTTCAGTCTTTCTCTTATAAATTTTGGGCAAGGCGCAATCTTTTTCTGCAAGTGAAAAGCAAGCCAACTAAGGTGAAAATATGTATGACTTCAATTATATAAAATGGAGTGGATGGTTTAAAAAAAAACACTTTAAATTGTATTTGTATGTTGGGTTTTATTTCACTTTGAAATATATATTAAGAGGAACTGAATTGCTTTCACGTGTACAAAATGCTTCCTCCTGGCAGCCACTTCTCAATTGCATCTGTTGTCTTTTCCCACCTATATCCTCTTCCTAACCGTCCCATATTCCTAAGCCAATAGGAAGAATTTCCTTCAGACCCTTAAGCCTTGCATCTGTTACCATAGAGACAGGCATCACAAGATAGCTGTTCAGTAACATCCTCAAGGAAACAAAATAAGAACTCTATGGGTTTTATAGGAATCTCCAGTTTTACACTTTCCTAGAAAAAAGTGTAATAGATTTCAGTTTTACAACTGTCTAAGTATGTAGATTGCAATATAGTAATTTGTGATGGTAAACCCAGGATTCTTAATTTTTTAAATTTTCTTTTGCTCAGAATCTGATGATTTCTCTTATGACATGAAAGAAATCTCTCTCAGATATCCATGTTCATAGAAAGCTCTCATAAACACCTCATTGCAAACTTTTAATTCTAGCACATCTTGTCAGTCTTTTACTAACAGCCTAACTGTTCTCTTACAGAGAGCACTGCATATATTATCTTGCTAGTCTTTGACCCCCTCTCAGAGCATATTTGATAAACAACCCCCTCATCTTTTTTATGAGAAGAACACTTTTCCAGAACTCTGCAATACAAAAGCTCCCTGGGGAGTTTCTAGACTTTTGAAGAGAGAAAAGAAAAGCTGCAAGGAGTCACTGCCACTTGCTTTACCTTGCTTTCCACAGCCTTCTGTACTTTCTGTAAGGTCACCGAAATCACATTGTAAATGAACACCAACAATAAAAATAACTGAATATTTTTCAAATACTAAGTTGAATGAGAGGAATGGTCGTAGTCATAGCAGATATTAATTAGACAGAGATACATCAGCAATTGCAGAGGCCACAAAAGTTTCTGATCATGACATGAAATAATAAGCATTCCTACAAATGCACAATCTTTTGCTAGGTTAGCAGTCGCAGTTATATATACTTTGTACATATATTTTGTATATCTGAACTGCTTTTCAAAGTCTCCAGTACTGAAACATCATGGATGGTAACAGTTGCTGTTTATGGTCTTTAGCTGATACTTAATTGTGATCTCACTTTTTCTAAATAATTGATAAAATGAGAAAAATACAAAGTTTCCTTATAGCCAAGCCATGAGATAGCTTCACTTATTGTCAAAGGCCAGAAAGTAAACATTTTTTGTTTCGTGGATTTTATGGTCTCTGTTATAAGTACTTAACTCTGCCATTTGAGCACAAAAGCTGCTATAGGCAATATATAAACAAATGGGGGTGGCACTACTCCAACACAATTTTATTTATAGACCCCGAAAATGGAATTTCACATCATTTTCATGTGTTACAAACTATTAGTCAACTCTTTTTTTGCAACCACTTAGAAACATAAAAGACATTCTTAGATTGCTGGCCAGAACATAAATAGGTGGGTGTAATAAGAGGGCATAATTTGTCCACATCTGGTCTAGTGTGTTAAAACCCAGTAGGAGAGAAATGAAAGCATTACCTAGAAAAGGGAAATATCCTTTCATGATATGATTAAACTTGGAGATTCTTAAAGTTCCAAATACCTCAGGCGTGTCTTTCTTCAACTTCCTCTTAGTGAATAAACTCTGCTTCCAGAACTGAACACTTTTGGGTCAAGGAGCATCACTATTTTCTCAAAGTAGTTGCTTCTCTGCTTACACAACTAATAGGCAAAATATTTTTCCTCTGCTTCCAAAGAGATGCAAGTTAGTCTAACCCATCTTCAACATTGTATCTCATCTAATTAATATTTGAAATCAGCTTATTTTTTCGTCTCCTGCAACTTCCAGCATTCTTCAACATTTTTTTTCTTTTCTAGCACCTTCAATGTGCCTCAAATAGTATCATTTAGAGGATGTTTCCTTATACAGGCAATGTTTACTGAACATGCTCCCAAATATTAAAGTTCCTCTTAGACCATGGTTTTCCTCCTTAAAAAAAAAAGCCTCTGAACCTTGTTTTCTTGTTTTCCTGTTGCAGCATACACTTCTGGCAGCATTACTGCACTTTTGTCTTGTTATGTTGAGACTATAGCTGACATTGAGATCATGATCGATGAAATCAATAAGTAGTTTTCAAAGAATTACGGTCAATTGATGACTTTCTCACATCCCATATTTGCCAAATTGATTTTTCGAATCTTAATGCAGGATGTTAAACTTAGTCCTAATCAAATTCATCCTTTTGGCCTCAGTACATGGTTTTAAGTAGTAGTTATAATCCTTCAGAACACCAATAATACATTTGTTCTGTTTCCCAGCTAGATGGGCTATTTGGATTTTTTTTTTTTTTAGGTCTTTGATATTAGTATTTCACTGCTGAACAGAAAAAGGACAGAACCACGGGGAGCACTTTCAGAGATTATATACCGGGCAGATTGTGCCATTTGGACAATCCACACTACTGCCATGTGAAAGCGTATCTTCCTGATTTACAATGATTCATTAATTGGCACAGCAAAGCCGAATAATTTAGTGAGCTAATTCATCTAGCAGACTGTTATATCAAACAGCAAACCTTCCTGCAGCTTGACCATGAAGCCATCATAAAAGGCATTGCCAAATTCCATGCTATAATTAATATAAATAGACATATCACATACTTTTCAATAGACGCTTGGAAGATGCTGCCCTATAGGAAATCCCCCCCCTTTCCCTAAAGCATCCCATCTTCCCTAGGAATTCCGAGTTATTTCCAATAATGGAACAAGCGTACTTATTTTTCTGGAGGAAATATTTCCTGTTATGAAGCTGTCATGTATTCGCCGTCTCGTATTCATGGACTTTCCCTACTCTTTATTTTAGTTTACCTCCAGGACTCAAAAAATATATATTGTTGTGGCTCTCACTTTTTAAACAAGCCTTGAAATTCTTTCTTTTTTGTTTTTCAGTTCTTAGGGGTGTGCTTACATGTTTGACTTCATTTGCATTTGCATTCTTAAGAGCTGGATGGCATGAGAATGGTAAAGTAATGGGGATGAGTGAGTATCTCAGGAAAAACATTTCAAAGGATAATGCTTAACCTATGGCATCTCCCCCTGCTCATCTTTCTGGGTGAAGGACCACAGCCCTGAAGGTGGGCCACCCCATCACATGTGCAAACTTGCACTCAACCGAATTTCCATCAAATGACAACTAAGGGGAAATTGTAAGTTAGAAATAATGCTCTCGGTAACGTTTTTATCTAAAACATACAAATAGTCACTTTTATACCGCGAATGCTTTAGGGGGAAAAAAAATCAATCTGAGTTTGTAGACAGTGGGACAAACCCACACATTTGTACACGGCATCGAGACCGGATGTTTTTGTGAAAATCACGTGTAAGCATTTATAGTTCGTTTTGTTTTTTCCCCACCTCTTTCACACACTCTATTTTTTAGGTATTTCTTCTTCCTTCATTCCTTTCTTTCTTTATTTTTCTCCGGATCCCTTTAGAAAACAGGGGCTTAAACATTTGGGATTGGGAGCCTGTCCCTGATCTCATCGCTCTGCATGCTAATTGGGTTCCAGAGTTAGAAAGACCAGCCAGCATTGCCAACACTTACACTGCACTTAAAAATGACAGTAAATCTGTTCTTCAGGTGTGTGGTCCACAAGCTTTGGGATTTCATTAATAATCAACAGCGGGCGCCACCTAGTGTCCACCTCCTCCATTCCTGAGTGGCATGAAACGTCACAAAGGAAGCAAAGCTAAACTACAATCTAACAAACGAAAAAAACCCATGGTTTACGGAGTCTAGTGTCCGATTTGAATTACACTATCTTCATTGAAAGCAAACACTTCTTTTATAAGTAACTATGGTAACGAGAGAGTAAGGCTAGCAGACAACTGACATATTTTTCTCACAGGAGAGGATTCACCAAAGGAGAGTCCTTGTAAAGATGCAATGTGAAAGAGTTTTTCCCGACTTGAATTGTCACTTAAAACAGTTATAAAAAGTTGAGACATGAAATTCACCGAAGAAAACTGTATTTTGCTTGAATACAGGACTACGTAGAGAGAGCTGAATTGCATCAACCCCCCGCAAAAAAAAAAAAAATGCTTTATCACTTGCAAAATTCTCTGTGAGTCTTTGAGGTTCCCAAAGCTTCACCAAGTGCCGTATCAGATTGTACAAAAGCACACACAGCAAGTTCTCAAAAGTAGTGCTGATAAATAATCAGATTGCCCCGACCACATTATTAAAAATGTTTGCTGCCAAACTAAGCACCTAGAAAACTGTTTTCTCTCCTGCTTTATGCACGAATCAGGAATGATAAATTCAACAACAGTCTTGTATGCTTCAAGGTTAAAAAGTACTCATCCAAATCCTTGACAATTTTTAGTAATATGGGTTTGTCCAAGGAGAATTATTACTCAACCAGCTTCTAACTGATGCACTGATAGTTAAACACATGTTTTTAACTTGCTCTTTCTAAGAGGAATACGTAACTGAAAAACATGGAAAAACGTTCAGGGGGGGGAAAAGTTACATAACAGCCAGGAGCATTCCTTGATCAGGCTGACTGGGTCACTGTAAGTGACAGGAAAAGACACAACACAGATGAGCACCACTGTATACACTGAAAGGTCACATTAGCTGTTCATACATGACAGTCTATTTGCTTGGATGATTTTGCTACTCAGCCTATTGGAGAAACTAGATAGAGAGCTGAATCTCTTTTCTGTAGGTACTTAACAATCATGCTATTCCTACTTAGGAAAATCTATTTCTATATTATTTGAGATCTGCTTTAAGCAATTACTTGTTAAAAGCAGCTTTAAATGTTTTATTTTCTTGTTGCCCTAGTGGCGATAAAAATTATATCAATATGTTTGGTCCAGTATATACTGACAGTGTGTATAGGCAGAATATGTAAACGAGGCATAGTTTCTAGAAAAAGCTTCAATTGTTCCCCTTTCCCCAAAGAACTTTATTTCTGGAGCCAAATCCAGTCCACACTGGAGCTCCATTTGCTTAAAAGTACTTCTAAGTACAATCCACTGATTGTATGGGAAACAAATAGTGCAAGACAGAAGAGGGTTCAAAAATTTGTACGCAGGCAAGGAAGAAGGTAAGAGAAAACTCATCAGGGTTCTGAAATAACTAAAATGAGTCAATGCTCCAATTTTCAATAATTTATCATTTTCCTGTCATTTTTCATTAACAGCTTTCAAAGCTCTATCTGAAACAAGCTGATACAGAGAAATTAAGAGCGGTAATCAAGCGAGAGATTATAGACCAGCTGGGTCGACATCAAGTTGGCAAAACGTGAATACAGTTCAATAGCTGAAACAGATGCTGGAGTTGTTGAAAAACCCTGCAGGAGATATTGATGTATTGTCTTCATATAACGCAGAATGACTGAAATAAATGTCAAAAGCTACAAATTGACGAGGAGAAAAGACCCACAGCCAAACTCCTTATGAAACAGGAAACCCAGTGTAACAATTTGCAACCCATCCAAACATCCTATACATGCTTCTTTCTCTCAATGTCTGAATCTGCCAATGTTATCAATCAGTCCTTGCAACTAAACTGCACGTTAACTGAGCTGGGGTACATTTCCCCATAGATCTCCCCCTCCCCCCAGCTACCTGAAGAAACCTCTTGAAAAAAAATACTTTATTCTAAATTCTTCTCACACTGATTTCTATCCCAGAAGTGTTTCTCCGAGGTTGGAGGCAAGCACACCCCCCAAAAATCTAACGCAGCACAAGGTAATTTAAAAATCCATTCTGTCAAAGCAACACTGTTTGCAGAGTTTGAAGAGCTACCAACAGCTGCTTGTTCAAACATATGCTTTGTCATGGTCAGCTTCTAATTGTATTCATAATGATGTAATAGCTTTAATAATCCTACCTTCCATGCCAGCTGTTTTTCCTGTCACTCCATCATGCCAATAAGTTGGCTGCTGTAACAAATCAAGATAGTGCAAAACAGCATCTTTCTCCTGATTCTGTCATCTTCCTGAAAGCATTCTATTACTGCCGACTGCTGGGAACCAGAAAGTCTATTTGAATTCCAACAGCTCCCCTTTCGCATGATTCAAGTTAGGTTAGGTGGGCATGCCTAACATGATTCTCTCAGTCATTTATTATGCAGCTGCTACAACGTGTGGTAACCACTCTGACTATCTGATACGTCAGTTGAACAAAACCTACACCTCGGAGCAAACACATGAGCGAGAGAGCAGCGTTCTGCATTTAACGAGCAGTCTTCCTGCCTAAAAAAAAAAAAAAAAAAAAAAAAACAAAAAACAGTGGATCTGCAAATCTCTTTCAGTATCTCCTCAGATCGCGCTACAGATGCAAAGCCTTTGGATTAGATTCTCTTCTAAATATACCGAGAACACAGTTCCTTTGCCACACATGAAATTATTCACGTTGAAATGTTAGCTGATTTTTACTTATCTGCACGGTTTGTAAATGGTAAAGAAAAAAAAAAACTCTCTTCTGATTGCACTTTTGAAATGAGGATGCTGTGTGCTCTGCTCTTATCTCTTCTGCTTTATTTTAAAACCTAGCATACACTTTTTCAAATGGGTTTTACCTCTTGTGATCCTATTGGAAGATTTTCCAGTAAGAGGAATCTTCTAAGAAAATATTATTTAACTTGCATGTTGATACTCTGTGTGCTGGTAGCATGGGTTGACTTTATACTTGATATATAGACTTAAGAAGAGTGCTTTCCCTAAAAGAAATTAGATTCGTTGCGTCTCCTACACAGCTGATTTAACAAGTAAATAAGTGTCATTTTAGGAAAATGCATTTTGTATTTTTAAAAGGCCAGTTATGAATCATTAGTTTTGCTGAAAGAAATCACAGTTGTCACCAATCTCTACACTATTAATTTGAGCCAAAACTCCAAAGTATGCCTCTTTCTCAGAGTACTGATATTTATAGTTCGAAATCATACAAAAGGAAAGCTTAGGTGTGTTCATGAGAAAAATGCTTTAAAAGTAGGAACTGATAAAATTTTAAGTTTCTTTTCAATCATCTATCAGATATTCAGTTTGGAAGGAGAGTTATCCCCTGCCCCCCCAAAAAATAAAAATTAATCGACAAATTATTAGGTAGTTAAATTGTGAAAGTATAAGCAATAATCAATTGAGCAATGTGAGCTATTCTTATAAAAATATTCTGAAATATTGTTTCCCTAAGGGGTATGTGTTTGTGTACGTTTATCATGTATATGTTTGTATAGGTATCTGTATATCCATTTTAGCTATTCTACTTTCATTTTTACAACATGATCAGCAACTTATAGTTCATTATTTATTTACTTTATAAATGCCAGAAACAAACAAGAAAGACAGTGGAAAGCTTTAAAGCCCACCAAAAGTTTCTCTAACATATTATACACATCACTCCAAATAACAATTCAGAAAATATTCATCTATTACTGTTTTTTCACCCCTCAAAAAATTAGCATATCTCTCAGTTTGTGACAAGCGTAAATACTTTGTAGCATATCAATCTAGTGTTTGCCTCTACCTCTATAGCTAGCTTTATCCCTTTTTTTTTGCTTTCTATTCTTCACAGTTTAGTTCAGCCACAATGAACTTCTTTAGTTCCTGTAAAACACTGAGCTTCCTCTTATCTTAGAGATTTTGCACGTTCTATTTCACCTATCCATAAGACTCCCTTACTTTCATTGCCATCCTTACATCCAATCTTCAAATATCAGCTTGAAACATCATTTGCTGTGTGAGGCATTTTTCACCCTCCCAGATAAAATTATTTTGTCCTGGTATGCACTTTCATAGCATCCTCTACTTCCTTCATCGTCTTTGTAATAATGAAATACAGATACAGATATAAACATACACCTATGCCTATCTGTGTGTGTGTTTCTGTGTGTGAGTGTAACTATCTAACCCTTCTATATAGATAGTCACTCAATCCTCACCCTGAACTTAGGAGGGGGGCTCTATTTTATATACATTTTACAGATGAAGACATTAAAGTGCTAAAAATTTCTAACTTGGCCAGGGTCACAAGACTTGGGAGAATTTTTAGTCTTTCTTGGTAGACTATTACGTCCTTGAGACTGGAGATCAGGTTTGGCTTGTTCATTGCTATATCCTCATGCCTAGTACAGCGTTTGAAGCATTTCTTCAATTCATTCACACATCTACAAGAACATTCTTTGCGCAGCATACTGTACCGAGCAACTGTGATATTGTGGCCAACAAAACAGACATGGATACTGTTTTCACGGAGCTTACGGGAACTAGAGTAACAGCTCGAAACTCAGGTCCAAGGGTCCATAGAAAGAATTCAGACATCTGTTAACTTGGATTAGGAAATATTGCACCTTTATTTTCATTAGCCTCTTAACTTAAATATAACATTATTAGCACTTAGGATTATAGGCAAGAAACCACAGTCCTATTAGCTGGACCTGAGATTCTGTTGCTAATAAAAATCATAGTTTTTGGTTTTTTGTTTTTTTTTTTTTTTACATGGGCAGGCTCAGGGAACTGAACCCGGGTCTCCAGCATGGCAGATGAGAATTCTGCCACTGGGTCACCGTTGCACTGCCCCCAAATCATAGATTTTTAATATCCTTCTATAGATATTTTAGATACCTCAAATATTGTTTATGCACATCTCTGTCTTGGAAATGTGATGAACAGCAAGTCCATTACTCTATCTTGTTATGTAATATGTTAATAAAGAAGTGTGTCTGTCTGTGGGAGTGTATATATATATATATATATATGCATATATGCGGCATATTAAAAATTTTTAAATATTTAGAAAACAATATTCCAGCACAATTGATTTGTATTTTAATCCTATACCATCTATGTTGTGCATTTAAATATAATTCCAATAAGTGGGTCTATAGTGTCACCAAGTGTCAAAGGTGTTAGAACTCCTGGCCTAAAAAGCAGAATATTGCATACTGTTTAACATCATTCTCTCTAGAGTCAAAGAACCCAAGTTCAAATCCTAGATCCATGGCTTAGAATTGATACATTCTATGGAATGTTACTTAGCTTCTCTTATCCTCAGTTTATGGCTCTGTAAAGTAGGAATAATAATTACTCTTTTGCATTCTTACTTTCGGGAATAAATAAGAGAATCATTATAAAATAATTGGTACAATTCCTGACAGCTATTAAACTCTAAACAATGATTGTTTATGATTAGTGTGAGAGCTATAAAGTAACTGATTATGACAAGTAAAATTTTGGATAGGTGATATACAAAGGATTAACGGACATTTTTAGAACTGAAATTGGAACTTCCATACAGTGCTAATAGATATGCAAAATAATAAAACCGATTAGGAAAATAAATTACTTAAAAAGTTACCCATAAAACCTATGATATGAGCCAAACTTTTCATTATGAGGGAAATGAGAGCATATAGCCATACAAAATTATCCAAGAGAAAAGAAAGCATATGTCCACGCAAAAACTAGCACATGAATATTCATAGCAGCTTTAGCCTAAAACTGGGAACAAGCCAATTGCCCATCATCATGAGAATGGAGAAACAAAATACAGTATATCTATACAAGAGAATGCTACTTTGCCATAAATGGCAATGAACTGTTGATACACACCTCAATATGAAAGAATCTCAAAATAATTTTGCTAACAGAAAGAAGTCAAACAAAAGAGTACATGCTGTATGATTTCACTGATATTAAACTCTAGAAAATGCAAATGATTCCATAATGACAACAGACTTGTGGTTGCCTGGAGAAGATGGAGGGAAGGGGCAGGGACTAGAGGTTACAAAGGGGTACAAGAAAATTCGGCATGATGATTATTTTTACAATCTTACTGTGGAGATGGCTTCATGGAGGGCTTAATGTCAAAATGCACTGAAATGTACATTTTAAATACGTACAATTTCTTGCATGCCAATTATCTCTCAAGAAAAGTATTATAACAGTTTTATATCAAATTTGAGAGCATTGATATTAACTTGATTACAAAGTTTTTAAAATATGCTATCAAGTCCTTAGAAGAAAAGTTTATCTACAAAAATTCAAATGTACAGAATGTGTGCTCTAAGTAACGCTAACAAACATATAAAATAACCTTCACCACCCCAGGAAAATAATTTTCCCTACCATCTACTCTTCATGCCATAACAGAACAGCCTAACAACTAATTACTGTCCAATAAGAGAGGACATTTTTGTCTTATTCAACATTCATAATTTATTTATCGCCAACATCTAAACCAGTTAGTTAAATATAAGATTGGTTACAAAATGACCGGCTACATAAAATCTAAGGTGGTATTCATTATTAGATTGTTGACAAATATGTCTACATTACAGAAAACCTTGGAATAAGCTTCCTTTGTTATAGAAATTATATTTATTTAAATTATAGTTAATTACATTTAATATTTAATTACAGAAATTAAATATTAAAGGACTTGATGTTATGTTATACTCATTTCACATCAATGAGCCTATCAAACACAATGAGTATTATATGGGGAAGAATGATGAAAAGCCAAAGAATCCATGTGACGCTAAGACTGATAACAACAAAGCATATTCCTCCATAAAATTTTTTTCACATGCATGTTGAAAATTGTTACTGTGGTAAAGCACTTCACCAGACCACTGAATTTTTAAAAATTATTACCTCTATGAAGATACATCTGAATCAATGAAAAGCACAAAATCTTGGCTTCATGATTCCATTCTAACACTGTCACCCTTCCAAGACTAGACTGGCACAGATTATTTCCAAACCCTACCCCCTGCCAAAAAATCAGATCCTGTCACTGTCTAAATCCCCTCCAGTGGCTTGTCATCACCCTTAGAACAAAACCAAAAATCCTTACAAAGGTCTGTAAGACCTTGAGTAACATATACCCTGCTAATTCTTTGTCCCCTTTTCTCCAATCCTGCCCCCAACACCTTTCCTTTATCCTACTCTTATCATGCTGGCTGACCTTGTTGCAGTTCAAAGATGTCAAGCATATCACCTCCTAGATTATTTTCATCTGCTGTTCCTTCCTAACAGTAACATCCTTACACAGATATGGTAAGGCTCACTGCTCTTCATCAAGATCTCTGCTCCAATGTTCTCCCAGGGCCCTTTCTGGGATTCTTGCTAAAGTAACACTTCCTTGACCTCTAGCCCTCTATATTTGTATGTGTGGTAGTTAGATTCAGGTGTCAACTTGGCCAGGTGAAGATACCTAGTTCTGTTGCTGTGGACATGAGCCAATGGTACGTGAACCTCATCTGTTGCTGATTACATCTGCAGTCGGCTAGGAGGCATGCCTGCTGCAATGAATGATGTTTGAGTTAATCGGTTGGTGCTTAAATGAGAGAGCGCAACGTAGCACAGCCCAAGCAGCTCAGCATACCTCATCTCAGCACTCGCAGCTCAGCCCAGGCCTTTGGAGATGCAGAAACGAATCACCCCAGGGAAAGTTGTTGGAACCCAGAGGCCTGGAGAAAAGGCCAGCAGAGACCATCCTGTGCCTTCCCATGTAAGAAAGAACCTCAGTTGAAAGTTAGCTGTCTTTCCTCTGAAGAACTAATGAAATAAATACCCTTTTATTAAAAGCCAATCCATCTCTGGTGTGTTGCATTCTGACAGCTAGCAAACTACAACAGTAAGCAACGCTTCGCTTTTCCTGATGGAAGCTACCACATGACATCAAGGTATTGATAAATTAACGAACTGATTTTCTGTCACAATAGATTTGAAACTTCAAGAGTGTGGGTAGGTTATTTGCTTTGTTCACCACTGTGATTGGCACATTAAAAAAAGCACTCAGCACCGAGCAAGCACATGATAGATCTTTTTAAAATAAATGAGAATAATAACTAATGTCCAGTATTACTGTTAGCATTTGGCTTGCAATATGTGACTTTAGAAAGGGATCTACCTAACTATGTATTTTTCTCAATATATAGGAGTGTATTTTTCCACTGAAAATAAGAGAAGTTATTGTAAAAAAATAGAAGTTTTAAGAAGGCTTTTTGTAGAAAACTTTACAGTCACAACTTAATATTCTAAATTTAAAAGATTTGTACCCACAGTTCACCACTCTACTACAAAGGGGCAAGAACAAATATGATATTGCGAATCATCTGTCTGCAAATTCAGCCCCCAAATTTTAAGTCACACACTTTGCTTGATGCTGAAAATCCTACTATGCTAACAGAATCTATAGTTCTGTGTAAGACAAATAATCAAACAAGTGATGACATCTAAGAGCATAAAGACAGTATTTTTAGAAGCATATAGTCTTTGGTGGTAGAACTAAACTTATCAAAGAAAGTTCTTTAAATTCAGAACAAAATCTCTGGTCTGGGATTAACAGAGACCCATAAATATTATTTTCATTAGTGTTTTCCCCATGAACAGCATACATTGTTTTTTCCCCCCCAACTATGGCATTTCTGGTCTTTGAAATAAAGTGTTTAATATATAATCTACCAGCCTCTTATTTTCTCTTTGTACCTTTTTCTCTTTATTTATCTGCTCTATGTTATTTGTATTAATCATTTTTTTAATATTTCACTTTATCATCTCTACTACCAATTTGGTTTACAATCAATATTTTAGGGATTATTGCAGAAATTTTCTTAAAAGTTTCCTTATTCATTGCAGTCTACCTTTGATTATTACAATAAACATTACCATAGATAGATATATTTGCTTCCTCCCATAATTGCTATTGTGGTCAATTATTTTACATCTACATGTGGTAGATACCCCACCACTCATTGTTTTTATTCATTTAAACAGTCCATTGTCTTTTTATATTTACCCATATTTTTGCCCTTTGCGGAGAACCTCATTCTTTCATGCACTTAATTTTTCCAAATGGAGTCAATTTCTTTCAACCCACAGAGCATCCTTCAGAATTTACTATGGTGCAGAACTGCTGGTGATAAATAATCCCAGTATTTGGATGACTGAGCCCATCTTTATTTCACTTTAATTTTTATGAACTTTTATTTTGAATGGTTTTAGGTTAATATGGTGTTGTAAGAAAGAATAGAGAGCTCCAGTTTGTCCCAATGGCCACATCTTGCATAAATACAGTACATCACAAAAAGGAAATTGACAGGGAAAATCTTATTCAGTTTGCCCAGTTTTACATGCACTAATTTTTCCATATGAGTGTGGATATGTATTTTATTCAATGAAAGTGTACCACGTGTGTATATTTATATGACCCCTACCACAGCTAAGATACAGAACAGTCTCATCAAAAGTATCCCTCCTGAAACCCTTTCATTGCCTTGGGCATAATCACCAATGAATCTCCAAAGAAACTAGAAAAACAAGAGCAATATGAACCCAAAGCAAGGGAAATGAAGGAAATATTAAAGATAGGGCAGAAGTCAATGAAATTGAAAATAGAAAAACAATAGGGAAAAAAGAGTCAAAGAAATGAAAAGATGGTGTTTCGAAAAATCAACAAAATTCATAAAACTCTAGCAAGACTGACAATGCTTAAAAGAGAGAAGACATAAATCATCAATATCAAGAATGATACAGGAGATGTCACTACCTGAAGCCTTTAGGATACTGAGAGAATAATAAAAAAAACTCAATGCTCATAAATTCCCCAACCTAAAAGAAACAAAAGGATTCCTCAAAAACAGAAACAACCAAAACTCAACCAAGATTAAAAGGACCTGAATGATCTGGCAGTCATTCAAGAAATTGAATGTAGACTTTTGAAGCTTAGAAAAAAGGAATCTCCAGGCTCACACATGGTTTCCCCAGATATATTTTCAAAACTTCAAAGAGTTCACAACTATTTTCCCCATTCTCTTCTAGAAAACAGAAGAACACCTCATTGTATTTGGCCAATATTACCATGACACCAAAACCAGAGAAAACTAGTGTGAAAAGTAAAAAAAGCTACAGACCAGTATGCCTCATGAATAAAGATACAAAATTTCTTAGCAAAATATTAGCAAATACAATGCAACAATGGAAAAAAATGATTTATATTTTGTCATCATCAATGAAAGGAGTATAAATTCACATGAACCTACAAAGAGAGTTTAGAGAGGTTCCATATACCCATCACCCGGTGTCCCTAACAGTTACTTCTTACATAAAAAACAATATGGGTTAAAACAAGCAAATGGACACTGGCACTATGTATGTATACAAGTCCATGGCCTTTTGACGTATATTCTGATTTATGTAACCACAATGGATATACAACACTATTTCATCATCCTAAAAATCCCATGAGCCTCCCTGTAATAATCACATCCAATTGGTCCCCAAACCATCCCTAAAACCTGCAATCCTTAATGCGTTTGGGGGCTTTTTGAGATATTTTTTCCTACTCAGCATAATGGACATGAAATCTATTCAAGTTGTATTTGTCAATAGTTTGTTCTTGTTCATTGCTGGGTAGTAGTCCATGCTTTGCATAAGTCACATTTTATTTAACCATAATAATGGTTTAACCATAATACATTCTGGTTA
Source organism: Myrmecophaga tridactyla (assembly GCA_004026745.1). Lineage (NCBI taxonomy): Eukaryota > Metazoa > Chordata > Mammalia > Pilosa > Myrmecophagidae > Myrmecophaga > Myrmecophaga tridactyla. The sequence goes on along the minus strand of PVIY010002388.1, from coordinate 95,386 downwards.
TTTACACTTTGCATGTATTACAGATAAAGCTATTATGGGTAATCATGTGCAAATATCTATGTGGACATATATTTTCATTTCTGTGGGATAATTGCTCATGACTGCAATTGCTGGATCATATGGCATTTGCATGTTTAGTTATTTAAGAAACTACCAAAGTGTTCCCAAAGCGGCCATAACACTCTACATTCCAATCAGCAATGTATGAGAAAGCTAGTTTCTCCACATCTTCAGCCAGCACTTGGGATTTTTACTATATTTAAAATTTGTTTAGCTGTTCTTATAATATAGAGTAATATCTTATTGTGAACTTCACATTAAGTTTCCGAGTGGCAAATATTCAACATGTCTTCATATTCTTAGTTACCTTCCATATATCCTCTTTGGTTAAACCTACTTGCTAAATTGATTGTTGTTGTTTCTTCTTGAACTTAGAGAACTCTTTACATATTCTGGCTATGAATCCTTTATCAGGTATATGCTTTCTCCCACCAATATGTAGTTTGTATTTTCATCCTGAAAATTGGGTTTTTCACAAAGCCATTTTTCATGGAGTCAAATTTGTCAATGGTTTCTTTTTTAAATATAGCTGTGTTTCACTGTATTTTTATAAATAATAAGCTTTATGTATTAGTTCTTTATTTATTTAAGAACTCTTCACCAAGCCCAAAGTGAAAAATATTTTCTGTTTACTTCAAAAAGTTTTGCTTTACATTTTATATTTAATATATACAATTTTCCATATGTTCATGCATGTGAATCTAATTGATTTTTCTACTTTGAACTGACATTCAGCCACATGGCTAAATTCACTTATTCACTCAGGACCTTTCTGGAAGATGCTCTGGAATTTTGCACACTATCAAGTCATCTGATAATTGGGACTTTCACTTCTACCTTTCTGACAACTAGGCTTTTATTTCATTTTTATACCTTCATATGCAGACAAGAACATCCAATCCTATGGTAAATGGTGGTGGTAAGAGGGACATCCTGCCTTGTTCCCAGTTTTAGAGTGAATGCATTCAGTATTTCACCATTAAATTTAGCTATAGGTTTTTTGAAGAGGTTCTATACCAACTTGAGGGAATTTCTCTCCATACCTGGTTTTCTAGATATCATTTCTAGATATAATTTCAAGAATTTTACAAAACACTACGAAAACTTTTTCCCAATCAACTTATATAAGACATGAATTTCTCCTTTAATGTTTTAATATGATGGATTTTGTTAATTTTTTTCCTCTTACAATTCTTGTGGGTTTGAAGAAAATCATGTATATAACATAAATTTCTTATATACCACTCTGTATTTGCATGGTACATTTGTTACAATTGATGAAAATATATTTTGATAACTGCACTATGAACTATTTTCCATTGTCTAACTTAGGGTACACTGCTTTTCTTCTGCAGGTCTATGGATTTTGTTTTGTTTTGTTTTTAATTTTTATCCTGGTATGTACATATACAACCTTCGCTTGTTTGTTTTAATTTTTATTCTGGTAACACATAAACAACCTAAAAGTAAGCCCTTTTAACCACATTTGAATACATATTCCAGTATTAATAATTACCTTAAAAATGCTATGCTTCCATCATCACCATCCATTCACAAAACTTTTCTATCACCCAAGTTAGAAACTTTGCTTCTATCAAGCCTTAACACCCTAATTGCTATTACTGCTAATTCCCCTAGTAAGTGATACTCTAGATTATTATTCTATAAATTTGCTTATTTGAATTATTTCATGTGAGGGAAATCATACAATATTTGTTCTATAAGTCTGGCTTATTTCATTCAATATTGTGTCTTCAATGTTCAACCATGTTGCCACTGGAATAAAAAATTCATTCCTTTTTAGGTTTGAATAATATTGCATTTATCCATTGAAAGACACATGGGTTGCTTTCATCTTTTGGAAATTGTGAAGAATGCTACTATAAATATCAGTTTGAAAATATCTGTTCAAGTTCTTGTTTTCAATTGCTTTTGGTATATGTACCTAGTAGTGGGAATGCAGGGTCACATGGCATTTCTAGAGTTAGCTTTTTGAGGAATCACAAGGCAATTTTTTTCACAGTGAATGCTCTATTTTACATTGCCCTCAAAAAGGAATAAAGTTTCTATTTCTCCACATCCTCCCCAAGACTTGTAATTTTGCATTTTGGCAATATTCTAGTGGGTGTGAAATGATATCTCATTGTGTTTTGATTTACATTTCTCTGATCACAAAAGATGTTGAACATCTTTTCTTGTGCATTTTGGCCATTTGTATAGCTTTTTTTTCTTTTTATTTGGAGAGATGTCTATTGAAGTATTTTGTACATTTTAAGCGTTTTTTTTTCTTTTTGCGACTAAGTTGAAGAATTTATATATTCTGAATATTAAACATACTGGATATGCAGTTTCCAAATATTTTCTCCCAATATGTAAGTTGTCAGATCAGAAAATGGTCCGTTGATGCTCGAAAGCTTTTTCTTGAGGTCTATTTATTTATTTTATTTTCTTTCTTGTGCTTTGGATGTAAAGTCTATGAAACCATGCCCTAATACAAGGTGCTGAAGACACTTCCCTATGTTTTCAACTATGAGTTTTCTAGTTTGGGATTCTACATTTAGTTATCTGATCCACGTTGAATTAATTTTCATAAATGGTGTGAGGTAGGGGTCCACTTTCAGTCTCTTGCATAGGGACATCCAGCTTGCCCAGCACCATTTTTAGAAGAGAATATTCTTTCCTAATTGAGTGGTCTTTGCTTCCTTGTCAAAAATCAGTTGGCAATAAATGTGAGGGTGAATTACAGAACTCTCAACTCAATGTCACTGGACCACATGTCTGTCCTGGTATCAGTCCCTGCTGTTTTGATTACTGTGGCTTTGTGATAAGTTTTAATATGGAGTAGTATGAGTGATCCAACTTTGTTTTTCTTTTTCAGGAAGGCTTTTTCTATTCAGGGTTCCTTGCCATGTCCATTAAATGGAATATTAGGATTGTGTTGAATACGTAAAGTGCTTTGGGAAGAGGAGACATCTTAACAACATTTCATTTTCTAATTCATGAAACCAGAATGTCCTTCCATTAATTTAGATGTAATTTTATTTCTTTTAGCAATGCTCTATGGTTTTCTCTGTATAAGTCTTTTATAAACTTGGTTACATTTATTCTTACATATCTGATTCTATTTCTTTTTGTGGTAAATGGAATTTTTCTTGATGTCCTCTCCCATTTGTTCATTCCTATTATGTAGAAACACCTCCGAGTATTGGGTGCTGACCATGCACACTCCAGCACTTTTCTGAATTCATCTACTATTTCTAGGATCTTTGTTATAGATTTTTTTCAGGACTCTCTGCATATAGGATTATGTTGTCTGTAAAAAAAAGGAAACTTTTACTTTACCTTTCTGATATGGATGCCTTTTATTTCTTTTTATTGCCTAATTACTCTGACTGGCACTTCCAATGAAATGTTGAATAACAGTGGTAACACTGGGGGACCTTGCATGATTTCTGATCTTAAGAGGGAAAGCTTTTAGTCTTTCACCATTAACTATGATGTCAGCAGTAGGTTTTTCATACATGCCCTTTATTATGTTGAGGAAGTTTCCCTCTATTCCTGTTTTTACAAATGTTTTAAAAGTGGTGCAGAATTAACCATGAATATTTAAAAGAAATGTTGGTCTGTAATTTTTTTTCTTGTGCTTTCTTTTTCTGGCGTTGGTATGAGGGTGATAATTGACCTCATAGAATGAACTAGGGAGTGATCCCTTCTCTTCCATTTTTGGAAGCATTTAATCAGGACTGGATTCATTTTCCTCTTGAAATGTTTGGAAGCAATCCCGTGAATCCATGTGGTCCTGGGCTTTTTTTTGGTTGTGAGGCTTCCTGATTTCTGATTCAATCTCTTTACTAGTTTACTGGTTTGTTGAGTTCTATTTCTTTTTGAGTCAGTGCTGGTAGTTTGCGAGTTTCTAAAAATGTGTCCATTTCATCTAGATTATCTGTTTGTTGGCATACAGTTGTTCACAGTATCCACATATAGTCCTTCTTATTTCAGTGGGGTTGGTAATACAGTTCCTCTATCAATTCTGATTTAATTAATTGTGTCGTCTATATTTCTTTCTCTGTTAGTCTAGCTAAAGTTTAGTTTGCCAATTTTATATATATTTTCAAAGAAAAAACCTTTGGTTTCATTGGTTCTATTGATTTTTTTTATCCTACACTTCAGTAATCTCTGCTATAATCTTTGTTATTTCCTTACATCAGCTTGCTATGGGTTTATTTTTCTCTTCATTTTCTAGTTTTATCAGTTTTGAGTTTAGGTCTCTGGTTTGAAATATTTTTTCTTTTTAAATGTAAGCACTTAGAGGTGTACGTTTTCCACTGCTTCCTTTGCTATAATCCCATGAATTTTGGTATGTTGTATTTTCATTTTTATCTGCCTCAAGATTTTCCTAATTTCCCTTGTATTTCTTTAATTTGTTAGTTGTTTAAAAATACATTACTTTCCACATATTTCTGAACTTTCCATTTCTGGTATTGTATTGATTTTGACCTTTATTCCGTTGTGATCAGAGGAGATAAATTGCATGATGCCAATGTTTTTTAATTTAATGAGACATATGTTGTGACCCAAGATATACTATATCCTGGAAAATTATCCATAAGCACTTGAGAAAAAGGTGAAGTGTTCTATTTATGTCTATTAGATCTAATTGGTTTAGAGTATCATTCAAGTGTCCTATTCCCTTATTGATCTTCTCTCTAGAAGTTGTATCCATTAGTGAAAGTGGTACATTAAATTCTCCTACTATTAACATAGAGCCATCTATTCTACCTTCAAATTGGTTAGCAATTGCTTCATGTATTTTCAGTGACTGCTGTTAGGTACATATGTATTTATAACTGCTATATTATCTTGTTAACTTGACTCTTTTGTCAGTATGTAATAACCACCTTGTCCACCTTAACATCTTTTGACTTAGGTCTATTTTATCTGATATTAGTATAGCCATCCCTGCTCTCTTTTAGTTACTAATTGCACGGTATTTTTACTTTTTCCTCCATTCACTATCAATCAACTTACATCTTTACAATTTAAGGTAAGGAAAAAAACTTCAAGATAAGGCACTTGTAGACAGCATGTACTTAGGTCATGTTTGTTTGTTTTTTTTAATCCATTCTTCCAATTTCTGCCTTTTGGCCAGAGAGTTTAATCCATCTCATTAAATGTCACTATAGACAATGCAGAACTATCTTCTGCCATTTTGCTATACAGTCATTAACAGTATCATGCTTTTTTTTTAATTCCTCAATTCTTCCATTAATGGCTAGTTTCTTATACTTTTTTTTTTGGCATTGTACCATACAGAGTCCCTACAAATTTCTATCTGGATATATTTTTCATATGTTTTCTTTGTGTTTACCTAGGGGTAAAATTTTAACATCATAAATATAAAACCATCATATGCAATTTGATACCAATTTGACTTCAATAGCATACAGATACACTTTTCCTATACCTGTCCAACCCCACACCTTTTCTGTACTTGTCATAAATTATACCTTCATATACTGTATATCCAAATGTAAAGATTTACCATTACTTTTTATGTATTTACATTTTAGATCCATAGGAAAAAATACAGTTACAAACCAAAACATACAATATACTAATATTAGCATTGGTAATTGCCCAACCAGTTACCTTTATAGTAGAGGTCGTTATTTCTTTAGGCCATTTCAAATCACTGTTTGGTATCTTTCCTGTCAGTCTGAAGAACTCCCTTTAGAATTGGTCCTAGGGCAAACCTACTGATGATGAATTCCCTTAGATATTGTTTACTGATCACATCTTAATCTCTCTCTCTAATTTTAAAAGAAAGTTTAACTGAATATAAAATTCTTGGTTGGCAATTTTTTTTTCTGTCAGACCATTAAATATTGCAAACTACAGCTTTCTTGCCTCCATGGTTTCTGAGATGAAATCAGTACTCTTACTAAAGGAGACTCCCTTATATATAACGCATTGCTTTTCTCTGGAAGTTTTCAGAATAATATCCCTTATCATTTGCATTTGACAATTTGATCAATATGTGACAGGGTGTATTTTTCTTCAAGTATATACTGCTTGGTGCTCTCTGGGCTTCTTGCATGTGCATATTCAAGTCTTTTCCTAAATTTAGAAAGTTTTCTGGTCTTATTTATTTGAATATTGCTTCCCCTCCATTCTCTCTTCTACTAGGACTTCCATAATGAATACATCAGTATGCTTGACAGTGTTCCAGAGGTCTGTTTGGCTATTTCAACTTGTCATATATTTTTTGTGTTTGCTCTCTAATCCTAAGCCTGACTCATTTCCATTGTTCATAAATTTACTGATTCTTCTGACAGCTCCAATCGTCTTTAAAAACTATCCTGGGAATTTTTCAATTAAATTATTGTGGTTTATAACTCCAATAGTTCTGTTTGGTTCCTTGTAATAATTTCTATCACTATTGAGATTCTCATCAGGTTCAGGTATCTTCCTTGAGTATATTTAAGATGATTTTATTAAACTATTTGTCCACTATGTCCACACACTTGTCTTCCTTGTTGTTGTTTTCTGTATGTTGATCCCCTTTAGATTGACAATAATTTCCTGTTTCTTTGTCTATTCATCCTTTGTTGCACACTGTATGTTTTATTACTTTAAAATGTCAACTCTAGGACTTATTCTATGAGATATCTGTTTTTTGAGCTTGTAACCAGTTGGTAATATGACAGATTTCTTGAGCATAAGGAATGAGAAATACCAACAAACTTAAGCAGAAGAAAACACCTTTCACCATCTTTGCAAATTTACTTTGCTTTAGCTTGTGCTCTCCATCACAGTTCAGCCCTCCTACCAGGAAGATCAGCTAAGGTGAATGGAAAGTAGAGGTTCCTTTCTGTACTTTCTCTCTTATCTTAGACTTAATTTTGAGAGTGACTTCAGGAGTGTACAGGTTTGAAGCTATTATGTACCCCAGAAAATCATTGTCCTTTAATGTTCATTCAATGTTGCTGGGTAGAATCTTTTTTACTGTTTCCATGGAGATGTGACCCACCCAATTGTGGGTGGTAAGTTTTGATTGGACGGTTTCCATGGAGATGTGTCTGCCCCATTCAAGGTGGGATTGCTTACTGGAGCCCTTTAAGAGGGAACCATTTTGGAAAAAGTTTTACAGCCACCAGAACCGACAGATCTAACAGAATGGACAGAGCCCCGAGGAAGCTAGCAGATCTTGCCACGTGCTTTTCCGGTTGGGAGAGAAACCCTAATCGTCACCAGCCTTCTTGAACCTAGATCTTTCCCTGGATGACTTAGATTGGACATTTTTATAGTCTTGCCTTAATTTGGACGTTTTCACAGCCTTAGAACTGTAAACTTGCACCTTAATAAATTCCCCTTTTTAAAAGTTGCTCTGTTTCTGCTATATTGCATTCCAGCAACTTGCAAACTAAAACGAGGAGTTTCTGTTTACAGGAGATTAAAAGCCCCCTTTACTTCCCCAGAAAGATACTTTCTCCCTCTCCTTACTCTTTCACCTAAGGACTAAGGGCAAGCAAGCCTGACCCACAAACTACGAGCCTAAGTATTTTCTTATTCTCCTCTTATTGTCTCAAGCTGTTCTTGCCTGCAAGGCAAATTCTTGGAGGAGGCACTCAAGACAGGAATTTCCCAAGTTAGTCTTCCAAGATGGGAACAAGGCCAGGGGCCTACAAAATGAGCACCAACTGGCTACAACTTTCCCTGGGGAAGGGATGAAGAAGGGGCCAGAAAAGGCATCCAGGAGCATCTTCCCTGACTCCCAAAGGACAGACTTCATTAATGTGGCATGTATTCAGCAAATACACCCCTTCAACTTTCCTACAGAACTCTGAGAAGACTTACTAGCTTTAATTCTCCTCCTTCGTCACGATCTAGGGTGAGTTGGAATGATGGCCACCCTCAGAACCAGGCTCCAAGTGTTAGAAAGTAGTTCATCAAAATGAGTGATCTGGGAGTGCGAGGGTGGTTCAGTGGTAGAATTCTCACCTACCATGCGGGAGACCCAGATTCAATTCCCGGCCCATGCACTCCCCCCCAAAAAAGAAACAAGCCAAACAAACAAACAAAAATTCAACAAATGGTGCTGCAATAACAGGGTACTAACACAGAAAAATAGTGAAATGTAACCCTGCCGTACAGCATACAAAAAAAAAAAAAAGAAACCAAAAAAAAAGAGTGACCCATGACTGGACTGTGCCCCACCCTCAGATCTTGGGCAACTGGTTTTTTATGTTCTTTCCTGGTACCAGCAAGCTACACCAAGGAGACTACTGCTGATGCCAGATAATTGCAACTATAATCCATGGATAGCACCCTGGCAGGGAATTCAGAGTGCATCCTGCTTCAGCTAGGCAGGAGATGGAAGGTAATCTCCCCTCTCAGTCTACAAACACTACCACACTAAGTACAGTGGAATGCTGCCTGTTTCTGCCAAATGAGGAATTGAAGATTAGCTGACTACGCAGCCTTGCCAATATCACTTGGGGGGGAACTGAAAGTGTGTGAATGTTGGCCTAACCCTATTTGCCTGCTCAGGATTGAAACCCTGCACTGGGTGCCATTCAAGGTGCACACAAGGCTTTTGTGGTGCCTTTTTAGTATACAAATATAATAATATATCAAATTATGTTGTCCAATACCAATAGTTTGTGTTTAAAGTGATGGGCCCTTGACATCACTTAAATATTCATAATAACCTAAAAAGAACAGATGATATGGAAGAAATAAATAAATATTATTTAGGGGGCCAGACCAGAAAAATTATGTTTGGACTTGGTTAAACAGAAGCACAACTTCTTTCCTTGTCACAGAAATATAATATTATAATATCTACATATTGAGGTTCCATTTATAGTTCTCTGTCCCTATCATGTATTTGGTGTAGATCAGTGATAGCTGCTTGAATTAATGTTCTTTCACCTTATCCACATAATAACTACTTTAATCAAGGCTCTGATCATCTTTCTTTGGAAGAAACTCATCCTAGTCTGTCCAAATTAAGTACCAATATAACCCACTCTTCCATATCCCTGTAGCTATTAGTATTTATGTATTAAAGAAATAGGTTGCTCTTAAATGCTTGTGATGTACTTTATCTGTCACTTTGAGGATTATTTCTGAAGTAAAAAAACAAAACCATGCCTTTTATAATATCACACTCCAGGCAAGAAAAAAGTAAAGCAACACATGGAGCTAATATAAACATAATTATGATCCAAAAGTACAGGAACTCTTTCCTACTTTAAAGACCCCTTTAAATAAAATACCAGTTTCAAATTTTCACTTGCATATTCTGTTGTATTTCTATAAAATACTGTTTAATTAAGGGGTTATTTTATCCAGTTTAAAGTTCCTCTCACCAGAATTTCATAAAATTTGCCAAAATCAGTGGAAGAAAGATAAGCATTCTTTTGAGACCCAAGATTCTTTAACACAAATTATTATGCCGAAAATACCCCATGTATATAATAAAATGGACTAAACTAGAACCCATAGATCGTAATTCCTACACTGCTGTTCCTTCTATCAACTGACATTTGAGCATCCTATATGTCAGATAATCCCCTTCTTTCTTCTGAAGAAAATGTTCTTTATGCTTTTCCGTTAATCATCTGAAGAAATAACATTTATAAAATACCCATTATTCTATGTTTGCATAAGATATTGTCAAATATCACAGCACTTGATCACTGCCTTTATGATTCTTCCAAATTTCTGCCTAGAACTCTTTTTTCGCTATTAAATCCTCCATTTATCAATCTCCTGCATAGGAACTGGAAAAAAATTCCTTGACACGAGGAACTCCACCACTCATCATCCCACTGATTGTTCTCACTTCCTTATATCTGGGCTTTCCATTTGTTATATCACGTTCTGTTTTAACTAACTGGAACAGAAAAGGTAATGTTCTCCATGTTTTATACGGCCAGTATATTTTTAACTGATGTTCTAGAACAGAAACACAATCAGCAGGAGATATCCATAAACATAACATTTATAAAAGTGTCTCACATAACTGTTGGGATGTTGAATCTGAGCTCTGTAGGGGAGGCCGCAAGCTGGCAGTTCCAATGAAGGTCCTCAACTAACTCTCAGAAGAGACTGGCTGAGCAACCATGAGGATGTAAGGATTCAAGAGGTGCAGGGCAGGCCGTGAGCTGGCAGCTCTGAAAATGGTCCTTGAAGAAACTCTCAGGAGAGGCTGACTGGGCAACTGTGGGAATGTAGAGTCCAAGGTCTGTAAGGCAGGCTGCAAACTGGCAGCTCCAATGAAGGTCCTCAATGAACTCTCAGGAGAGGCTGGCTGGCTGAAGCAGGAAGAGTGATTGCCTCTTCTGAATCCTCCTTAAAAGCCTTCTGGTGATTAGATTAAGCATCACTCACTGCAGAAGTGATTACAAATGCAATCAGCTTGGCAGTACAACAGTGGCTCAGGGGCAGCATTCTCGCCTGCCATGCCAGGGACCCAGGTTCGATTCCTGGAGCCTGCCCATATAAAATAAAAATAAAAATAAAAATAAAAAATAATCAAATGCAATCAGCTGTGGCTAAATCCAAAGTGATCATGATTTAAGTCCATGAAATGTCCTCATAGCAACAGATAGGTCAGCACTTCTCCCAACCAGACAACTGGCACCACCACCTGGCCAAGTTGACACATTAACCTGACCATGCCACCTTCCTATTTCTTCTTTTAGAGGCCACTGTGTAGACTTTCTTTACTGGGCCAACCAGTAATCACCCTCAGCCCAGTACCAAATTTTCAAGATCCTAAAATTGATCCAGTGTGGATTGGTCTTTTCTGACAGTTCCAGTTTGGGATCTGTTACATTCTTTAACTCTAAGCTTATTTGACGTTACTTTTGCACTTAGTTCTGGTCCCTGTGACTTCCAATATAAGCAAACTCAGAATTATTTCCACTAATGGGGAGAGATTCATGACCCACACGAACCATCACTCCCAAATAACATCAGGCAATGAATTTACAGGCATTTGCCTGGAGATGCAGTGATCACCCTATTTTATCCAAACTTAAGCAATGATTCCAACATTTGGCACCCAAATTCTGTAGAAACGAGTAGTAATGACATTATAGGCTAGATATTTGTTAAAAAGGAGCCTTTTAAGAACTTCACAGGTCACACCACGTATATGATACCAATCTTGTCAAAATTTTGAAATGCACACCATCCCTAAAAAAACAACTAATTTTGACTAACAATCCTTTATAAGCTTGAAATCTCTTAAGATGTTACCCCAAATTCCCTGTTAAATATTCATTTGCTTAATGTCTCAAGTGTGGCTTATCCACTAATTCTGAATAAAAAGAACACATTAAAAGAATTTATTCTCTGCATGTGTTTAAGTCAAAATTTAATAAAAATTGCACTTTCCTTAATATGCAAAAATACATGTTGACGTATCCTACGCTCACAGTAATAAAACATACTTATGTTTGTTGAACTGAACCTGTATATCTGACTGACATCTTGGAGCAAAGAGTACCTAGAAATCACAGTCTGTATGTCATTTTCTTTAAGTCAATTGAAGTTTTATTAATCTTTCAATATTTCAAAGAAGCTCTACACTGTAAGCAGAAAAGGCATGTATACAGTGTGGTAGAAGAGAACTTTCAGTTCCTTTTTTCAAGCTTTCTTGGAATTGTAAAGAGCCCTTTCGTGATAGAGAATGGCAATTTAGGTCAAGGAAATAATAATAACCTCAAAGAAAGGAGCAAATTTACCATGAGCCATGAGCAGTGTGCACTTAACAGTTATCGTAACTCTCAGTTAATAGATATAATTTATAAATGACAAAAATTGTCCTTGTCTTCAGATTACTGGTTAAAATTATAGTCATTATAAACACAGCATATAATTTTGACCAAGAGGGGATTCCTCTTTCTGTATATTTTCAGCAGGATGTACCAACGCTAAATTCTATTATTTTTGTTTTGGGCTGCTAAATGAAATTATCCGATTTCTGAAATATTTTTTGCAACTCACAGTCATTGGTTTATTGTAGTATTGTTCACAATTCTGCACTCAGTCATTTCCTTGCAGAAAAAATTTACTTTTTGGATTTACTGCTGCTTCTCTTTGTCTCTTTCCTGCCACCTTTGAACTGAAGTACTAATAATTCATGAAAGAAAGAAGCGTAAAAAAATCACAGGGAAATAATTTAACACAATAGCATCTGCATTTTTTCCAAATGTTCAAAGTGATAACCTGCATCAGGTTTCAGGAATCTAAAAAGCAGCATCACATAAATAAAAGACATTTTTAATCCCTCTTCCAAAAACTCATGGATCTTCTCCCACATTTTCATTCTTAAACAATCAAAAGAAAACACATTTTGGAAAGTAAGCTAAGACAGAGTGTCCCAACCTACAAAAAAGATATGAAAAACTGTTTGTATGGACTATCTCTTTCACTTAAAATCAAAACTAATTGAGAGAATCACATTTCATTTTGCCTTCAAAATAGGTTGAGATTTGAATTTATAAGATTTCTCATGTATGTGATACTGTGGGAGATTACTCCTTATCAAAAGCAAACCTGTTACTTCTTATGAAGCAGCCAATTTATTTTCTTAACTATGATGTATGTGACAAGTCACAGATGTGTTTTTCATTTTAAAAATCAGAGTCTGGAAACTCAGTTTCAGAGGTTTTATTTTACAATCCACAGGATATATACTTCTTACTGTATTTCACAGAAGGACAAAGCTTTAGGGACAGTCTAGCAACTCCATGCATGGTTCAACCACCCACAAGCAGAGAGGGATCCTTTTAGCTGTTGATTAACAGGACCCTTTGTCTATGCCAAGAATCCACACATTAAACAGAATCGAAGGATATTACCAAAGGGAGGGACCAAATTTTCAGATCATTCTGATACATAAAGACAGAATCAAAGGATATTAAAAAGAGAAGGGACTGACCTTTCAGATAATCACTTTCAACCTTCTCCATCTATGGATGAGAAAACAAAGGCCTACAGAGAAAAGAAAAGCCCACAATAGAAAAGAGTTGACTACAGTACAGAACTCTGAATCCCAGTCCAGTGTACATTATCCTACAGGGGCTCTCTGAGAGCATGAGAGAATACTGATAATTATAGTAATATTTGAAGTACTTGTTGATATATCTAAAATATGGAGAAATTGACCAGTTATCATAGCAGTTATTGAGTTTCTTGATGAAGTTTTGCGCAACACAGAGCATGAGAGAGAACATGGAAATTAAGATGGACTGACTCTAAGAGAGGTGGACAGACAGTGTCCTCATCTCTGAATCTCCAATTCTTTGACAAATCGATTTGTTCAAGTAAAAATAACTGAGTAAATATTCTATACATACCCGAGAGCGATAATTTAATTATCTTGCAACTGTTGTGGCATGGGGCAGCAATCATGCAGGAAAGACTTTGACTATGAAAACCTGTTTAGCCAAACTAGATGGATCAGCTGACTCTCTGCCCTGTACATATTTAAGATTCTTCCATATATGTTTGTTCTTGAAGCCTAAAATGTCTATTTGCTCCTCCATGTATATGATCAATGACTGCTGAATAGCATTAAAAAAAATGGAAAAAAAAAGTGTGGCAGACACTAATTGTTGGCTAAACAGCTCAGTATTCCCTATACCTTTCTCCCAGGTTTCCTCCCACTTCAGAGACTGAAATTCCAGATAAAAGCTTCTCTAGCTTTCCTGTTAGCAAAAGGTGCTCACAGAATCGGAGTCCATCCATTGAGCTGAGGGGAAATCTGCTCTACCCCTATTCCATTCTTCTCGCATTGATTTTGGACTGATCGTGGAATATGGCTCCATTTTGACTCAGAAGCTGACAACATATGAAAGGAGAAATTGGATGCTAGACATCTCAGTCACAGCACAGGCATTAGTAAAATTTCTGGCACATGTTGCTGTTCGTGTACTCAATGGTACTAAGTGCAGTTAAATTTAGTTCCTTAATCTAGCAGACTAAGATTGATGTTACTAGTAGCCTGTGATGATGGTCCAGGTTAGCCCAGCATATCAGTCTTATGTCCTAGAGTGTGATTATCCAAGAGTGCCTATGATTATACATAATATACAAAATCCTTTAAATTTTTGTCTGCTTAAAGTTCAAGAGTCATGGTAATAGAATTAGTGCAAAGAACAAGTATCCAAAGAAATAAACAGCAAAGCAATGATAGAAAGTTCAAAAGGATATAATTCATAGAAAGAGAGAAGTTATATGAGATAGGATGTTTTTCATGGAGGGAAATAAGATTTTGAGCAGAGTGCCTAGAATGGACAAACTGCAGCAGATATTTGTATCCAGAATGAAAAACTATCAAATACCTTATATTTCAATTTTGAAAGGTGACATATAATTTTAATAGAAAAGAGAGAAGTGCAAATGAGAGTTCCATAGACAAGTAAATAAAATACTAAAAAAATAATATATTCATGCTGGGGGGAGTAATGAAAAAAAGATATGTACAAAAACAAATGAAACCATGGAATAAGGGTGGCCCAGCTCTGAATTGTGCTTACATGGTCCATTTGTGCCAATATTGACTCAAAGAATTGTTCTGATATAATTATATTTAGAGGATGGGTCAAAAGAAGTATGTTTGCACAGTGTTGGGGACAGGTTTATAAAAGAAGGCTGAATTCTGATTCTCCACAATGTGATGTCAAGATAAACCTGAAATTAAAAATCAAAAGACAGGATCACATGTATGTTATTTAGATGTAGGGGATGAGAAAAAGTTGTAGCATCTATGGAGTGGGAAATGAGAAGAAGCAAGAAGGCAGCAGGAATCTGATATTTTAAAAAGTAATATCCTTATAAGAACTATTTGAATTCATAAATGCTGATCCTGAATGAATTTAAGAAATATGAAAATAAATTAACAAAAGAAGGATTATCTGAAAATCGACTCTAATCAACCTTGCAGATATGGGCTTTGCTAAATCTCATATTCGTGCATGTTTTCATGTGGGAGGGCAGCATTCACTCAACAAATATTTATTAAGTACCTATGTGAAGGATAGTGTCATATGAGTTGGGTAGCAGTAAACAAAGTAGACTAAATATAAATCAAAATGGTTAATAACTCAGAAGTTGTGGTTTGAAACCGTAACTACCCCCAGAAAAGCATGTTCTTAACAGGTTAATCCATTTGTATGGGTTTGAATCCATTGTAAGAAGGACCTTTTAATGAGACTACTTCAGTTAAGGCATGGCCCAGGTTTGGTCTTAATCATCTTACTGGAGTCCTTTATAGGAGAATTTTAAAAAATCAAAGAGAAAAAAAGCCACAGAAGCAAGAACATGAAAGCAAGGAAAATTAGAAGAAAAGGGGTAGAACAGCAGATGCCACTACTTGCTTGAAATGTGACAGAAGATCCCAGGATCACCAGCAGCCAGCCTCCAGTAGAAACACAACATGTAAGTGATGCTTTAATTTGGATGTTTTCTCAGCCTCAAAACTGTATGCTTGTAAGCTGATAAGTTTCCATTGTTAAAAGCCAACCCATTTCATGGTACCTGCTTTAAAGGTCCTAGGAAATTAAAACATTAGGCTTTGGAGTTAGATTACCTTCATATGAATAACAGCTATATCATTCACCAGATGTCTCTGAAAATTTTCTTCTGCTCCTCTAGAACACTCTATATCCTTCTCTACTATGCCTTCTACTCTAGGAGGCTGACCTAAATGGACAACATCATTGGGCACCCATACCCTTTGGCTTTCAGATGAGTTTGGCCAATTGAGAGAGTTAGGAGACTGGAAGGATTGAGGAGATAGAAGAAAAAGAGAGGGTGGTCAAAGTATTTATTCTCCAAATAATCTCCCCGTGGAGTCGACTTCAAGCTCTCTGTGTCCTTCTCATGAAGGTCAATGCCTCTGGCAAGGCCACCAACTCTACAGAATTCTCTATACTTCTAGGTTCTCATTACCTCTCCATGATCCCTTAAGGATTGTAGGTGGTAACAGTTTAGCTTCTGGTTTCCACCAAGTTTTATTCCATAAAATTATATAGGGGCCAATTTACAAATAGCCCCTATATAATTAAACTGTGCATCAGTTATCCTATTTTGACTGTGCTATTTGTTTTCTTTATTTTATTATTTTTTTCTATACTTTATGATGGGGGTCACATTTCTTTCTTTTTCCATGTGAGTATCCCATTATTGCAGCATTATTCATTGAAGTTTTTTGTTTAGCTTTTTTGTTTGTTTCTTGTTTCTCTCTCTTTTTTTTTTTTTTGGTAAGTACATGGGCCAGGAATCGAACCCGGGTCTCCCGCATGGCAGGTAAGAATTCTACCAGTGAACTAACCTTACACACCTGCCGTCTGTTTTTTATTATGGCTCTACAAATTCACAAGCTTCTAGTCATTTTACAAACTTTCCAGGCTTCCGTTTCTTTCCTCTGTAAAAGAGAGGTGATCACAATATAGACTTGAGTTATCACGAGCTGCCATGACACATATCATATGAGAGGTTGACTTAAACTATAGAACTTTACTGGTTCATGGTCTCAGAGAGCTAGAAGAGCAAACTGAGGTGAGTAGATAAAGCCATTCTTTCTGACAGTGTCTGCAGTATTTTGTTGCTGCCTGGCTGGTAGTCCTTGGGGTTCCTTGGCTTGTATCCTTGCCTCAGCTTGGTGATCTGCTGTCCTATTACTTCTAGGTTTCTCTGCCTTCCTGTTTTTCCCTCCTTCCCATTCTGGTTTCTTTCTCTGTATAATGTTTCTGGTTTCCTTCTCTGTATAACGTTTCCATTAATGTGATACCACCAGTGTATGTGCTGTCTGCTTCTTCTTAAGTAGTGAGGTATAGGGAATTTTGATATCTAGCACATTTATCCATTGCAATGTTGCAGGAACCTTGGTAGGTACTTAAGAAATATATACTATTAAACATTAACCAAGTTCAATTAATAAATGAACGTGAAGGATCTAAGTTTAATTTATCTCTCATGCCCCACACTCAAAACACTCTGCAAATGCAAGTTATTAGGTACTTATCCAAAAGTTTCAAAACATTATCACTATCTTATAAATGAAGTCATGACTTAAAACTGGCATTCATGTCGCTCACATTTGATATGTTTGAGAACATTTAGTGCTTGTTAGGTGATAAGATAGAATTATAGGGTTCTGAATCTGATAATCAATATCATGAGCATGGTCTTCATCCAATCATAGATATATACAATGGTATTTGAAATGTTTTCATTAGAATACCAAATGAACTTGCTTTTTGCTCTAGAAGTTTAATGTAAACCATGTAGGATAAGGGTATCACCTTTTTTTTTTAATTTGCATATGGGCAGGAGGCACCAGGGATCAAACTCCAGACCTCCAGCATGGCAGGTCGGAGCTCTGCCTGCTGAGCCACGGCAGCTGCCCGGTATCACCTTCTTATGTATGAAATGTAGTCCTTTCCAGAAAATCAGATGTTAAAGTAGCAGTTCTCTTTCAATCAAAGTTTGACATGAATTTACCGACCAGGTTTATTTTTCATTCCATCTGAAACTTTTAATGATGCTTTAGACCTTGTATATGTGCCTATTTTTTTTTTTAAGTGAACCTTCAAAAGCAGGGAGAGATCTAGGTCAAGAAGAGCACAGTGGTTCCCTTATGGTGAACCAGAGATAGAATATGAGTTGGAAAAAGCTCACAGTTAGGGGACAGTGGCTTGAAAATGATATCACTAAATTAATTTAGCTTAAATTAGCATCTCTGGCAGGCACAGCTTAGAGGTTGCCCAGGGCTAAAATAACATGAGTGTTTGCCGTTCCTATGCTGGGATTCACAGCGGTGGCTACACAGACCTTAAAGAGAATGTGGCATTCATTCCCTTACTCATTTTCTTTAGCATTTGTTTTACCTCTAAGTCTAATTAGGAGATCATCATTCAGCCCCCAAAAGTTATCTCATTTAAAAAAAAATTTTTCACATATTTAGACCCATTCCAAGACCCCATAAAGTAAGTGTAGAAATGGAACTTTTCCAAGTTTGCTGTCAATCTTAAATAAAGCAGCAATGAATTTTGATGGATCACTCACACTAAGAATCAAAGGAAAATTTACTCTCAGATCCAAACAAATGTCAAAATGATCTATATTGAGATCCCAAGAGTAATTTAATTTCACTTTAAAGGAAAGAAACCAGGACTACTTTAGGGTGTTGTCAGGACAAAGCTAGACAGGTTCAGAGCTAAACAAGACATAGTGATAAGGTTAAAGGCATTTTCCATAACAATGTTGTTAATCTCAAGTTGTAGAAACTTCTTACCCTTGCTGGATATGATTTTACCATCTAAAGGCTTAAGTATTTTTTCTGGGGAATTTTGAGGTGATAAAAATGAAAGATACAGCATTTAACATAGGTTTCTAGTTAGTAAGCTCTTTTGGGACAAGTCAGACAAATATGAACTCAGCCAGACTCTTACAAGCATATTAACATGTATTAAATAATACAGTCTGCAAGCTTAGTTCTCTTAACTCTATTACATGACACAAACCCAACTCGAGGGTTTTTGTGACACTCCACATATTCACAATTTATTTATCCATTTAGAATGGGGAACACTGCTATAGGTACTAAGGATTTAATAATGGAAAACCATGGTCTCAAACTTTAGGAGTTCACATTGAATGGGAGGTAAGACACTCCAAAAGACATTAAAGTAAGATGTGATGAGTATTACAAGAAGGGAAATGTAGAAGCCAAGATAACCTGTAGCAGATGGAAGCCACCACAGAGAAATGAAAGATAGGTGATATATATGCAACATAAAAAGACTTTACAAGGAAGAAGTCATTATATTATAAAGACGAGATGGTAGGAAGTTCTCTGGCACTTATATTTTTCAAAAAAGGGTTGACTGAGGCAATACTATTAGCAAAAGCATGAATGTTTGGGGATCTATAAATAATTTAAGGGGGCCTTGGGGCAAGATAAGATTGGAAAAGTAATTGGGAAAATATCTTTAACAGTAAAAAAGCCAAAATAATGACTTTGGACTTTGATCTATGCCCTATTTATAGTGTGCCAGGAGAAACTTGAAATCACAGGACAAAAAATATGGCATAGTAGCTTGTAGTACCAATTTCACTAGAAGATTTATGAAAATCAGCCCACAGATATGTGGAATAGAATATCCCTTGTAAAGAAAAAATATATACTCAAAGCTGAGACATATATTTGAATTCTTTAGAAGCATCTTTGGGGTTCAACTTTAGTTGCTGCTACAATCAGGGAATGTAAGGGTCAGAAATTTGCTCATTTACCTGGAGGTAGCCATTGAAGATTTTACCCAAGCAATGTCAAGGTCCTGGTACCTAATAAGAATGCAGTTAATCACTGTAAGCAGGATAACTTCCTAGCAACTTTTACCGAGGAAAAATTTTATCTGCTCAAATAATAAATTTCCCTCTAAGAAATGACTTTAGAGAAAAGGGAATTTTTCTAATCAAATACATTTTTTGTCAAGTTCAGGTGCCAACTTGGCAAGTTGCTGGTGTCCAGTTGCTCTGCTTCTGCAGACTCATATTGTCGGCATGTGGATCTCATCTATGGCTGATTACCTCTGCGGTTGGCTAACGGAGCACCTTCCGCAATGAGTGAGGCTTAAAAGGAGAGGTAACAAGAAAGAGAGACAGATCAGTCACAGCCCAGCACAACTCAGCTCAGCGCTCAGGGCAGCTAAAATCTAGACGTTTAGGAAATACAGAGAGAAATCGTTCAGGGGAATTCAGTTTGAATGCAGAAGTCAGAAAAGAAGGTCAGCAAACCTGACCCTGTGGCTTCCCATGTGACAGAGAAGCCCAGATGAAAGCAAGCTGCCTTTCCTCAGAGGAACTGTAAATTTGTAACTAAATAAATCCCGATTATAAAAGCAAGGCCATCTCTGGTGTATTGCATTCTGGCAGCTGTAGCAAACTAAAACGGCCTTTAAACATAGTGAATGTATTTAAGTAATTGTTTTTGGGGGTTTTTTTTTGGAGAATAAAATTATTCCCTAGCATTTTATGGGATTTTTTAAACACACTTTTATTGATATGTATCATATAGTCACATACAATGTAATCATCCAAATTGTACAGTGCTTCACAATATCATCTGCTGCACATTTGTAATCACAATAGAGTTATGAACATTTTCATTACTTCAGAAAAAAATGTGAAGAAAAACAACAAAAACATCTGAAACCTCACCTTCCTGCCATTATATATTTATTTTTTATCTTTGTTTTTCTTCCTTACTTATGTGTCCATACACCAGATCAACTGTTCTAGGCATTTTCCTCTAGCTACTCCAATACACCAAAAAACTGAAAGGGGATGTCTACATACTGCAAAAGAATAACCTCCAGAATGACGCCACAGCTCTATTTGAAAGCTCTTAGCCACTGAAATGTTATTTTGCTTCATTTCTCTTCCCCTTTTTGGTAAAAAAAGGCTTTCTCACTCCCACAACACCAGGGCCAGGCTCATCCCATGGAGTCATGTCTCACATTGCCAGGGATTCTGGAAGACATGTCCCACGTAGGGGGAAGTGCAGTGAGCTCAACTGTGGAGTCTGCTCAGAGAGAGAGGCCACATCTAAGCAACAAAAGAGTTTCTCTGGGGTGTTTTTTAGGCATAATCATAAGTAGGGATCATTATTTTTGGGAGACAGAGTTACTCTTGTAATTACAAAGAAGTGATATGTGCTATGAAAAACTGAATTTTATAACGACCTCTAATAGTATATAATTACTTAATCTCACGAATCTAGAAAGCAAAAAATATCCAAAAATGTCCATTGCCACATCACCAAATTATTTAAACTTTACCTCTTTAAAATTTGAAAAATAAAATACACAATACATTCACGCAAATTCCCAAATGTACACCTTTGAATCACATGGAAAATCCTTATCCATGGGCCATTTACATACAAATAAATACCATAATAATCCTTTATTATTCCATTTATCTGGTTTTTATTTCAATTGGTACTACTCTTCTACAGCTGTTAATACTACTTTTCCTGATAACAAGTAAAATTGTATTTTCCTTAAGCTTTTGAACAAGAATGATTCAACTGTCTCCTTATTCTGCTACTTTTCACATTTATGACTATTAAACTTTTATGATCCCTTACCATCCCCTGGGCACAGATTCAATTAAGCATGAATTTAAAGGTGACAAGTACATATACCTACATTAGTATTTTAAAATGTGATATCCTCATGAATGTCTCAGTATTGGTGATACGAAAGGAAAATTTTAAACACATTTTGGAATCTTCCTGAAAGAAACAATACACTGAGGCTTCCCCAAATCCATCTGCACCTCAACTAATCAACTAAGAAAATTTTTATGGATATGCAAGTTGATGTGAAATATACCTACAGATTCAAAGAGTAACAAGATATAAGCAGCCTACAAACGGACTTCAGTCTGGCCAAGCTTTAAAGGAACACCTGTACTTAAAGAATTTTAATGATTTTTATGTTTTAACACCGAGATATTTATGTAATTATGAAATTCGATATTTTAGTATCTTAAAAATGCCACTAAAACCCACTAAATACATTTTTCCAACTAAAACAATATTTTTATGACTAGAAAAATAACTCTATATTAGCAGCTGTTGAGGGGGAAAGAGAAAAGATTAGAAAAACAGTGTCTTAGATATATTCTGCCTGAAGAACAATGAATGGTACCACTAGGTCCTTTTGAGAGGTCAAGAAGTGATGCTAGTTCACAGCCATGTTGACATTTTCTCCAAGCCCTCAATATTAGACTCTTAAAGCTCTTCTCTCATTTCCATGGCCCATCTGTAAATACTTTTATTATAGCACAGAGCACACTATTAGTGTTAATTTACATGGTTGTCATCCCAACTACGTGAGTACCTCTCAAAAGCAGTCATGACACTTGTTAAATAGGCAGCACTTCAAGTGCCCGTTTTTAGAATGTGATACGAATTTGAGGTGTGCAAAGGAATCTGCAACTTTAATAAGTATCATTGATGATGTGTCATCGGTCATCCCTGGAATATCTTTTGGAAAAATAAAAAACAACAAAACTTCGATTCTGAGAATCGGCAGGGCACCACCATAATATAGTAATCATGATTTTATAACGTGGGAGCTGAATCAATGTTGAATTTTAAGCAAACTTCAAAGTTCAAGTGTAGATATTTAGTTTCAAATGTAATATGTAACGCATGAAAAAAAATTGTAACTAGTTTCATAAAGTTGAATACCATCCTTTATTGCCAGTTTTTTTTTTCCATTCAGAACAATTCCACCCCCACCCCACCCCAGGCATACGTCTCCAGGCAACGCTGGGAGAAATTTTTGCTTGTCACCTTTAGGAAGGTGGGGGGAGGTGATACTAGCATCTAGTGGATCAATGCTTCTAAACATCCTACAGTGCACAGGGCAGCCTCCCAAACATAGGATCAACTGGCTCTAAATATCAAGAGTGCCAAGTTTGAGAAACTCTTTCTTGTCACTGTCCCACCTTACAATCCTGATCCATACAAGTGCTACCCACCCCCCACCCCCCCGCCGGCAACCTTCCCAATTGGATACTCTATACACATACACTTGATGGGATATACTTTGCAAATATCTTAGTATTTTGCCCCAGTTTCTTTTTTCCATGCACACAATTTCTTCTAATCATTGAATTAATGTCTTTCATTGAATCAATTTTGGCCTATAAGTTACAAAATAGTCTTTTAAACCCTGTAGCAGAGAAAATCTATAGAACCACATCATTTTATTTCTAAAATTCAGGTATTTCGCAATGCAAAAGCCAGGCAGAAAAGAAACTGGGCAGAAAATGTGTACCTTAAGTGATAAATCAGAAACAGATAAGAAAAGATTCAAACTACCCCATTCTCACAGATTAGATAAAACTGGATGAGAATGAGAAAAGATGACTTTAGGAAGGCATGAACTGCAAGAGTTCCTGAGAGGGGGCCTGGTCTCCTTTCATCACAGAATGATAAAAACAACAGACAGCTTTTGGGCAATCCTAGAGTAGAGGAGAACTGTGATTCGATCTCTTAATTTAGTCCAAGGGGTTAGCAAAGTTCTCCATTCCTGTACTGCATGGTATTCTGAACCTTTTGGCTAAGATCATGTATAGTAGTATGATAGAACACAGCTAAAGGAAATGTATCTGTTCTGGTTTGCTAGCTGCCAGAATGCAATATACCAGAAATGGAACAACTTTTAAAAAGGGGAATTTAATAAGTTGCTAGTTTACAGTACTAAGGCGGAGAAAACATCCCAATTAAAGCAAGTCTATAAAAATGTCCAAATTAAGGCACCAACAAGAGGTTCCCTTCCCTCAAGAAAGGTCAATGAAGTTCAGGGTTTGTCTCAACAAGAAAGGCACATGACGAACATGGCGATGTCTCCTAGCTTTCTCTCCAGGCTTCTTGTTTCATCAAGATGACCCAGGGGCGTTCTCCTTCATCTCCAAAGGTCCCTGGCTGGTGGACATTGTAGTTCTCAAGTCTCTGCTGCTCTTGTCATTCTCAAGTTTTCCCTAAAATGCTTCCTCTTTTAAAGGATTCCAGTAAAGTAATCAAGACCCACCTGGAATGGGTGGAGTCACGTCTCCCTCTATTCAAAAGTTAATACCCACAATTGGGGGTGTCACGTCTCCGTGGAGTTTCCAACCTATAATACTGAACAGGGATTAGAAGAAACAGTTGCTCTTACAAGACTGATAAGTATTAAAACATGGCTTTTCTAGGATACATAAATCCTTTCAAACTGGCACAGTATTCTACAACAAAGAGCATCTATGTCTCAAGCTATCTCTCCAAAATTTCCTGTGCCATCCAAGAGGAGTACAGAAAATCTAAGAAATGGACAGATATTTTCCCCCATTAACAAAGTGTCATTAAATTAGGAACTCTACCACTACCCCCTCTCTCTTACAACTACTCACTCAACCCCAATCTGTGGCCAACCCTATTGAGAAGGTAGAAAGGAGAAATCACCAAAGACATCAAAAATGCCTGAGAGAGTAATACAACTAACCAACCCCCCAAAAACTGAATTATCACAATTCACTTGCAAGTCAAAAGATTACATTTTGGGGGGTGCACGGGTAGTTCAATGGTTGGAATGCCCACATTCCACGCAGGAGACCCAGGTTCAACTCCCAGCCCATGTCCCCCCCACCAAAAAAAAAGATTACATTTTCTTAAGTTGGCAAAGCAAAGAGAATTGAAACAGAGATTATGTTACATGATAGAAAGATTTTTTTAACATAACTGACTTCATGGCTTTAGCAAATTCTGCAGGGTACATATACAGACTTATAGAAACAACTTGCTCTAAACTTCCCCCTGCTTCTTTAATTATCTAAGCTATGACTCTTTATTAAAATGCTTTTACTTTATACTTGACCCAATCAAACCTCCTATTCGCCTCTGTTCAAGAACATTTACTGTAAAGCATGTGTAATAATAGGATGAAAGTAATTCACACCAGTTGATGAGAAATCTGAATTCAAAAGGAAAGAAAAAGAATATGGCAGATTTTAAAACAATGGGTCTACATACTTGCATATTTTGTATGTCCAGATGGAAAATTTGTATGGAATTAATGATGTGGTTTAAAGTCTGCTTCATTTGCCATGCCTGATTCCATATCCAAAGCATTTAAAGGAAGGATCACACTCCTTAACTTTACAAAAGGCTCTCTTATCTCACACAAAATAAAGAGTTACTGCTTGGGAAATTTATTAGAAACAAGCGTTACATTTTGGGGGGTGCACTACCCGTGCACCCCCCAAAATGTAATCTTTTGACTTGCAAGTGAATTGTGATAATTCAATTTTTGGGGGGTTGGTTAGTTGTATTTCTCTCTCAGGCATATGCATAAGCTGAAACTAGGATCCTTCAAATATAGGTTTACTCTACTGATTTCAAAATGCAGCTAATACCTCAAAATCATTACTCACATATAAGTGAGCAATTTAAACATACAACTATCTGAGATGATTTCCTATCCCTCAAAAAGGGGCAATAGTAATACCTGCCTTAAATAGATTTTTTTTTGTAAGCTGTATGGTGGGAGTCACATTTCATTCTTTTTCCATGTGTGTATCCCCTTATTGCAGCACCATTTGCTGAAATTTTATTTATTTGGTTTTTTGTTTGTTGGTGTGTTTGGGAAGTGCATGGGCCAGGAATCAAACCCAGGTCTCCAGCATGGCAGACAAGAACTCTACCACTGAGCCATCGTCACCTGCCCAGAATATGTGATTTTGAAGAAATAAACTATGTGAGATGTGGGAGACTGGTAAAATATATTCAAGAAGAGCAATTTCAGATGAGATCAAGAATACAAAAAATAACTAAAGTACGTTTTGGAGTTCACGGTCTGCATTTATGCTCATTGTTTTTCTCAGTAAGAGAGACCATTGTAGTACTAGAAAATATTAGAATTAGGGACCAGGTTTTTTTGGTTTTGTGAAGCATTGTAGAATTAACCTCATTCCACGACCAGCATCCTGTGGGTGGCAGGCTGGCCCCTTGATATCACATTTCAAAATTCCTGCAAAACACAGTCAGTAGATGGCTGGATGAAATAATAATTCATAAAAGCTGTGACACTGCAAGTCTTTAAAGAAGCAACACAGTCCTGAGTTTCAATCCCATCTTCATTTTCCCTCACAATCTCAAATGCTTTAAAGGAACTTTAAAAGTATCTCAGAGATATTTTTAAAGTTCCCAAACATTGTAGACTAGTTGAAAAATTATGGTTGTGGGAATAAAAGCTCTGCTCCCATATTTTCTACCTACATGATCCTGGTGAACTATTTTACTACTAAGATGGACAAATTCCTAGAGCGTAAAATGGGAAAAATAATACTTCATGTGGTTGTTATGAGAAGAATCCAACTTCAATTTAGTACCAGGGAATAGAATGAATACGCAGTTTTGTTTCTGAATGAATGTACTAATTCATTCATTGTAATTAATTATATTATATATTATACCTTGCTATATGGCATGAAAAGACTCAATAAATGTTAATGAAATAAACAGAAGATTGTATGAATGAATGAAGTAAAAAACAAACCTGGCGGAAGGTTTCTAATGCTTTGTCAGATAGTTTTCTGCCTTTGGCTCCATCTCATTGTTGCCTCTGCTGCTTACACAGAGAAGCCATGCCTAGGCCTTGAGTTTTCATATCTTCTCTGTTATCTTATTTGTGGATTTTAAGCTCAGGTTTATTAAGCTGCTGACGTTTACTATGTTAGACTCTTTGAACACCACTATTTCATCATCTCTTTCATTTGATGTTCTGGAAATACATCATTGAAGTGAATTTACTATTTTACTTGTTCCCTTTAAATATAGGAATAACTACCAATAAAATTATTTAAAGGGATCAATAATGATTACTTTGGTAATGTTAGTGACAAGGGCTCTGTTCTAATCTGCTAGCTGCCAGAACACGATATACCAGAAACAGAATGGTTTTTTAAAAAGGGGAATTTAATAAGCTGATAGTTTATACTTCTAAGGCTGAGAAAATGTCCCAATTAAAACAAGTCTATAGAAATGTCCAATCTAAGGCATCCAGGGAACAATACCTTGGTTCAAGAAGGCCGATGATGTTCAGGGTTTCTCTCTCAGCTGAACGGGCACATGGCAAACTCTGCTAGCTTTCTCTTCTGGCTTCTTCTTTCATGAAGCTCCCTGGGAGATGTTTTCCTTCTTCATCTCCAGAAGTCACTGGCTAGTGGACTCTCTGCTTTGTGGTTCTGTGGCATTCTGAAACTTTCTCCAAAATACTTCTTCGTTTATAGGATTCTGGTAAACTACTCAAGACCCACATAGAATGGGTAGAGACAAGTCTACATCTAATCAAGTTTAATACCCACGATTGATTGTGTCACATCTCCATGGCAATAACCTAATCAAGTTTCCAACCTATAGTACTGAATAGGGATTAGAAGAAACCTTTGCTTTCACTAGAGTGTTTAGGATTAAAACATTGCTTTTTCAGGATACATAAATCCTTTCAAATCATTACAGGCTCGATACAATTAACACTAGTCTCATACGTAAGAAAAAATATGCATTTTATCATAAATGTAAAAGATGCAAATACAGGTACACATATCTAATATCAATTTTAGGGTAAGTAGTAGGACCTTATTATATATATGAAGTTTGCTATTTGTGAAACTAATGCATATTTAAGAAATCTGTGCAGAAACTTTTCTCACAATTATCACGAAATAACTTTATCTCTGTGAAGATTGGGGAACAGTATTTTGTCATACTGATTCAATAACACATATGAAAACAAAGAGAATATACTGATTGTAAGTAACATTCCACTGCTATAAGAAATCCAAATGTCCTTAATTAGAATTTTTCACTAGTGCATATATTCTTTTAAAAGTAGCTCCTATATTAAACCAGCCATCTCTTCCACACTGGACTTGTTCTCAGTGCTGTGACTGTGGCAGCTGCCAAAAGTCACACAGAACTAAGAGCGATCATGGAACTTGAGGAACGAGGGAGTTCACAAAACCAAAAATGCCACCTTCTAGATTACCTGCCAACTTAGACCAAGGTGTATGACTTAAATATTGGTGGGTCAGAGAGGGATATGTGCATTATTTTCAGCGTCTGTATGGGTGTGTGCATGCTTTGCTGCTCAGACAGCATTTCATTAATTGTTATATTCACACTTAATTCTGTTATGTGCATTGGCAAATATGCATAAATCAAAGACTATTTTCAGTGCCTTAATACAGGAATCCAGGCAGTTCTAGTCTTACAGCTGCAGTTGGTTTTGTATAATAGGAATATTATAAGACTCATGTCTTGGTTATACAATAGCCTGATTTCCAATTTAAAAAATGGTCTTATATGGTAAAGAACTAATACAGTATAGTCATTCAAGCAAATGCAGAGATGTCAAGAATCTAGTTAGCAATGTGACGTGCTGCATCATGAATTATTCAAAAATTAAGCTATCCACGTTTTTAAAAGTGCAGCTTGACCAAAGTCAAATGTTTCATTCTGTTAATTTTATAGTCACAGCATTTATAGCTGAAAGGAACTGTTGATTATCCCCAATACCTGTTACATCCTATCTTCCCATGCATATCCATCTATCTGCTATAGGAAGAAACCAACTGTTCTCTTCTCTCTTCTAAAATTCATACGAATTAGTGCCATTTTAAACCACATTTAACATATAATAAAAATGTCTTGACACACCCTTCTTTATTCTTAGATTCTATGTAAATAAGAGCAATTTCATTAATTGTTGATGATGTATTTGGAAATAAACCATCTGAGCAATATGAGAGATTTGTGCATTTATACCCAGAAGAAAAAATATGTAAAAATACAAAGAATATTAGAATGGGAATTCTTGAGGGCAGGTCCCCCAATTTTTTTTAGTAATTCCCCATGTATTCTCCCATTTCCTCCCCCATCTCTAGTGCCCACATCTCAGATTCATCTGTGAAGCGAATACTAATTAGTACTATCTGTATTAAGGAAGAGCATATTCTGGCTATACAGCCTTTTGGAAGATGAACAAAAACTAAAGTGCACTAAATCAGAACTAAAGAACTGATTCACAGTTGGAAGCAAAATGCACTCTGACCAAGAAGGAATTGCACTTAGAGATGTGAAGGAGGGACGCGTGACTGCCAGATTAGCCACATCAGCCAAACTGGCCTTGGTATTCACAGGGCTAGCACATGTTGTATCCAGAGACTCTCCTTAAACCTAGCCATGATCAATTTTAGCACAAATCTTTTGGCAGGTATTCAAATATGGATACCATGCATGATAGTGGCCCATACTAGGTTTAATGAAGTCCTCTTGCCAATACAAAGAGAACAGTCAAGAATAAACAAGACCGAACATAAGGTGGATTCTGCATAGAGGTAAGGCTCACAGTTTAGCTTCTTTATTTGGATCATTTATGATAGCTGTTAAGATGGCTCCTATTCAAGGCATTATGCATTTTGAGCCAATGATAACTTTTATCCCAAAATTCAACATACAACCTCTTGTTATAACCCAAAATTCACGAGGAAAGTTTAGGTGTTATTTTACATACTTCTAACATTAGTTTAGAACTCTGAATTTTGGGGGGAGGGGTGGTAGCTCTCTCACCATATATAGAGTGCCAGGGCTACAATAAGTTTTAGTTCTGCTCTGGGAAACCTTGTGATTCTGGTTCCAGGCAACTCCTGAGAAAACTTGTGCCAAGACTGTAACGGTTTGGATGAAGGATTCACAATTGGAAAAAGATCAAAGTCAACACCTTGAGTGGAGCCCAGAATCTGATTGGTAACTGAGCTGGATATAACAATTCACAGGTGTTATATGCTTCATGCTGTTGGTCCTTCCATCTGTTCCCCATCATTCTGAATTTGAATCCAATTCCAAATTGGATTCTAGATCATAGCACTGAATTATCCTACTTAAAATAACAAGACCAACATGTCCAGAAAATATATGACTATGTGGCTAGATATGCATGGGGTTGGGGCAGAAATTGCCTTTCAAATTTTTTTATAATGAAAAAATTCAGGACATCATACATGCAACATTAATTTTGAATCATGGTATCCCAGAATCTTTCATTGGCATATAATTTACATAAATCCAGTCTAACTGTCCAAAAAAAGGTAATTTACAATGACTGGGTTTGAAACTAGGCATTAAAGCCTAAACAACATCCTGTTTTTGCACATGAACGTAAATAGGATTATATCCCTGGGCTTCAGGGACTTGGGGTCTAGTGAGGGATGAGGATATATAAAAAGAGAAGCCATATATTCATAGCTATATAATATATGCAAGATAGAAGATGACTGATAATGTAGACTGTCAGGCAAAGAGTCACAGTGGGACAAAGGAAAGGAGGAGGCTGCCACGTCAGGCTAAGTAAGGTGAGACGAAAAAAGACTTCATGCAAGAGGCTGCATTTAACAGGATCCTGAATGAGAGATGATCAGTTTAATGACATGATTTTTTCAAAAGACAACTGTAAAAATGTCAATGCATTTTGAGGGAAGAACATAAACACACATATCAACATACAGTACAATAAGGGACTTGTAAGTGGTCCATTTCATCTAGGATGGTGAGAAAGCATCTTGGCGAGTCCAAGAGATAAAGACGGAAGTGCCGTTAGACGTCTAGGCACCAAACACTAAAGCAAGAAATGTTTATTTAATACTGTCGGCAATGGAGAGTCATTGAAAGTTTCTGAGAAGGCTGACACTATTAGAACTGCTCATTGGAAAGACAGTTCTCATTGCAGCAAATATTATTTTATAGGAGTTGGAAATTATATAGGACGTTTTCTAGGTGACAAGTCAAAAGGCTTTAAAAGATTCTGAGGACAATAACTCAAGATTGATGATAATGTTAAGGGCAAGGAAAGGAGATAGGAAAGCAATATTAAGGATGACTCTGTCAACTCTGGAAATTGAATAGACATGAAAGCAGAGGTGTAGGGGATTAACATGTGATGAGTCTATGGGCCACAACTGCTGGTCTGGACACATCACTGAATACTAAAAAAGAGCTGTTCTTCTGACTGGATGATATGAGTTACCTGTGTCAAGCTCCAGGAATTCTGAGCCAAATGAGGCCCCAGTGGGGAGGGATGGACAGGAGAACCCCTGTATATATATACATTACAGGCTGTTGGAGACACACAGATATGGGGAAAAGAATGAAAGACATATTTGATTTGACACAGTTTTCAAGCAATCTTACTGACCACAAAAGAAATCACAAACAATAAGGATTTTTCATATAATATGATTAAAATAGATTAAGACATTTGTATTTCGAGAGCATGAGGCTAAGCACATGTCAATATGCAGCATGTAGCTGGAAACTGAATTAACGTTGTTAGGTGAGTTATAGCAAAATGTATATAGCCTTTCTTTTTTCTTTTTCTTTTCTATCTTTATAAAAAATGGCGCAACTTTAATGGTGTTAGAGAAAACAGATAGTCATTAAACATGTCAGAAATTACACATAATGCTCAAGTGCTCTTTAAAAATTCCTAACAATTTAAGCAACATGCCTCTCTATATGTCCCTAATTCTATGTTTATAGGTGGAAGAATAAGTGTGCCCTTACCAGACACCGGGTAATGAATAACAAATTATTTGGGTGAAAAATGGTAAGTCCAGTTTTGGCAAGAGTTTGATGAAATGCTTGGGCATGCTAGGAGAAATAGTCACTATGAAATATGGGACTCAATTTGTGAAATATATCAAAACCAGAGATTTAAATTAATTTATAGGGAAAATTTTAAAAAATTAAATCACTGTATAAGAATGGAGATGAAGTAAGATGAGGTCAGAAGTCATAACATTTGATTGGGAAGATATATCAGAGTAAAAGTTTTTGAAAAAGAAATAAAAATGTTTTTATTCTTCCTTCTGAAATTATTTATCAGTCAAACTTCCCTGTTTTTGCCTTAGGGACTTGGGTAGCATGAACATGTTCCAAGTAGCTTGTGATGGACATCCCACAATGTGGTCTGACTGTTTGGACAACATTCCTTCATGAAATCACTGATCAAAAGAAAATGATGCCAAAAAAAAAAAAAGTATATCATGCAAAACCGGCCATCTCCTGACTGAATAGTCAAAGAGAACATTTGGAGACATCTTCCTGACTCAGGAGCTGAATTATGCTCAGAGGAAATGAACAGACCTCAGTCTGGCAATTACTTTTCTATGTATGTCATTAATTCATAGCTTAGAGTCTAATAAATGGAGTATCAGGTCAGAATACTACAGAACTTTAAATATGCAAGCCACAAATAAGAGGGAATACATAATTTAAGAATTAGCAATCCTGAAATGAAAGTCAAAGATTTTCAACTGTATGTGCACACGTAGAGAGACATTTTTCATTGCCAGAGATTCACCATCATTCCAAGGAGAACGGTTGACTGTCCAGCGTATAAAGGAAAACTGACTGAGAAAACCTCTGAATAAGCAAAGGAGAGCACAGGAGGACATGGTAACGAGGGAATTATGGCAGCTAGCAGACAAAAGAGGGAATCTTCCAGACCAAAAAGCAAGACAGCAGTGCAAGTAACATTCTTCCATTCACTCACTCATTCAATCGATATTTATTAAGTATCACTTAAGTGCTGGGTCTTTTGTTAAGAATTAGGTTTAGAGCATAGAACAAAACAAATTTCATACTCTCCACAAGATCGTATTTTGGGGTGCGGAGCAATTTTACAAATAAAAATATAAGATGCAAAATAGAGAGTGCTATGTTATTTAGGGTGGTCAGGGAAAGCCGGGATGAGGATATGAGGAGTGAGCTAAATGAAATGGGAGAGGAAATCAGAAAAATGTCTGTAGGATATGGGGTGGGATGGGGGAAAAAGTGTGCATTCTTGGCAAAAGAATACAGATTAAGTATAAAATCAAGAAGCCAGCGAATTTGCAGCAGAACAAGCCCATAGAAGAATGGTGGGAAATGAAGTAGAAGAGACAGCCAAAGGTCAGATACCGTAGGGCCTCACAGGTTGAGGTTAAGAATCTGAATTTTATATTAAGGCTGACAGGTGGCCAATAGGCAGTCAAAATCTAACGTATGCTTTAAAAGAATCTCTGTTGCTGTTGTAAAGATAAAGGGCTGAAGGGGTTAAAACTAGCATTATTATTATTTTTTTTAAGTTGGAAGGATGGTGCAGTTGCCCAGGTGCGATATCAGATTATGACAAGACAGCAAATGAAATGTCTCAGAAGAGTGGTTCTCAAAGTATGGTTCCCTGGCCCAGCAGCATCGCGTCATCTACAAACTGGTTACAAATGCAAAATCTTGGTGTCTCCCTTCCCCTGTCCCTCTCCCAAATGAGATTCTGCAGTTAGGGATAAGCAATCTGTATCTTAATCAGCCATGCAGGTGAATGGAACGCATGCTAAAGTTTGAGAACCACTGTCTTAGAAGTAAAGGCTCTCGTAGTTCTAATATGAATATCATTTCCGCACTTTTGCTTTACTAATTGCATCATATATGTATTTTGAAACTGTAAGAAAAATCTGCCTTAGAAAGTAGGGATCTGTTTATTAAATGAGAACATTTGGAACAATATAAATAGGAAAAAAATAAAATATGTGGTGTGCATCCCAAGCACACACTGTCTCTCTGTCTCTGGACATAAAGATTGAATTTCTCGCTTCTCTAAATTCAGGCCACATTCTGATTTCTTTAAAATACAGCATCATGCTACTTAATTCAGGCTTTGATTTGAATATCCAGCACTCTTTTCAACAAAAAATATATATATAGTTGAATTTAACGATCTCATTATCAGTAAACAATTACTTTGCAAATTTTTAGAAAGCCATTTCTCCAATCTTTTTAAGACACTTGTTTTATCAGTGATGGACATCTACATTAACAAAAACTGAAAACGCCAAATCAACATGAGTTGTACATAATGAATGGGTACCTCAGACTACAATGTAAAATTGAGATGTGACTAAAATGCTGAATATTTTCAGTTGCTATTTTGGGCTGAAAGCATAATCAGTCACAACAGAGAGTTGAAAAGCAGGAAGATTCTAGAAATCTAAGTACCAAAAATAAATCCACGGGGGAAAGCCTCACTGATTTGATGGTCTGAATTTCCACTTCTGATTACATTCAAAATTTATTTCAGAGAATCACTTTGCTGGCAGAAAAAAGTTGAAGAAACAGAATTAAAGCAATGATTAAGCTTAAAACAATTAAATATTTAAACACACACATATATAGGCATTTCTATATATATGTGTGTGTTATATCCATGATAAATCTATATATACATAAACACATTTTTGTCTAATACAACACTGATTTCAGACTGTCATAAATACACATTCCATTTGCTTTCCCACTTTACAGGGAGAAAGAAATTCTACTCTCACAACTAGTTCACTCAGATTTTCTTTTTCATCTGGGAAAAAAAAAAATATCATTTGGTTACTAAAGACCATTCTACAAATTCATCATGTCTCGGTGATGATTGACGACAAGTGCTGTAGATGCCTTCCGAAGAGAGAATCAAGTGGAGTGACTTCATTAGTGGCATACATATAAAACCGTGAGGAATTCAAAACAACCAAGTAGTGACTTCCACAGAAACTACAGCAAACACTGAGCAAGAATGCCAGGTCACGTGGCATATTCAAAGCTAAGGACACATTCCAAAGGGCTGACTCTGTGGGGTAGCATTGCACCACAAATGCAGAGCACACAGAATGCAACAATCGTGTTCAGTGCAGTTCAACAAACTAGGATTCATATGCAACCCGGAAGTATATGAGAACCACTTAACATATCGCTGCCCCCCCGCCCCAACTGCCTTGATATACTGGGTATATTGGTGACCACGTGGGAAAAAAAAGCTTGCTTAGGGCAAAAAGCACAAAGGATGGATATGTATTTGTAGGAACCACGAGAATACTCGGTGCAGAAGGTAGGGTGGGACTCTCTTGATAGCCATGGTAATGCCTACTCACAGTAAATCCAGAGTTAAGAAAACACGCTTAATAACATGTAAGTGTTTCTTCCTAAATATAAGGTAATTTTCTGCAGAACTACAAAACAGACAAAATACAATTGATGTACACATTCCTCAGCTTGGTCTTCCATTCGGGCTTTGTCTACAACTTCCTTTCACTGCCACCAATCTCTCCACCAGGCTTTTACAAGAATCCCCTATATTAGGAGTTTTCAAGCATGGCCTAAAGTCAAGTGTCTGAACACACTGGAAGGTTCAGAGTGGAAAGCAGAGTGCTGGCACCAGAAGCTTTGCTTGACTTTTCTGTGGCTAATAGCAAGGAGCAATCAAAATATTCGTTTGTGATAGTTTTCCGGCATAAGAAAATATTGGAGAACCCGTTGAACCCAAAAGGGTCGGTTTCTTCAGTTTCTCCCAGATGTTACAATATTTATGGTGATTTGGGATCACTTCTTTTTGAAGAACTTAGAAAACTTTCCATAAAATATTGAATTGAATATAAATGCTTGCTCTGACACTTTCTATTTTACCTTTATCACAAAATGTTATATACAGGGTATATACATATCGATGTTTATATTTTCCTCTTTATTCAAACTGTATTAATCACTATTCATGGAAGACAACTGGGCTCAGTCTTACCTGTTTCTCCACCTGTGCTTCTTACACAATTAATATCTTGCGTTATGAATATATTTAGGGCAAAGACTGGTTCTCAAAGAACTTTAAAGGGAGGGCAAGAACATTAATGGAACACCTGCTATGGACCACACGATTTGAGGAATATTAATAATGCTGGGGGAAAATACATTAAGATTTATTTGAGAGCTGAGCAAACTTAGATTGAAACAGGTAGCTTGTGAATATGTCACTAGGTTACTTGTCTATGGTCATTCCACTATAAAGTGATAGAATCAAGATTTTATCTGAGGTCGATCCCTAAAGACTGTGGATTTTTTTCCTCTTCTCCAGGCTGTCTCTACTATTTATTTCTTTTATTTAATTTTGCTTTATGTTTACTACTATTTATTTCAAACATTATCTAGTTCAACAATGCAAAGTCTCAAAAGCAAGGGGCATTCCTATTGCTTTATATATAACACCTTTATTGAGATATATTTCACGTCAAAAAAGTCACCATTTATAAAAGATACAAGTCAGTGGGCTTCAGCATATTCACAAAGGTGCAACTTTTACCACTATCTAATTCCAGAACGTTTCATTATCTCCCAAAGAAACCCTTTACCCATTAGCAGTCACTCTCACTACTCTCTTCCCTTTAGCCCCTGGCAACAGCTAATCTCTTCCTGTCACTAAGGATTTCCTCTCCTGGACATTTCCATGAAATGGAAACCTACAAGGTGTATCCTTCTGCGTCTGGCTGCTTTCACATAGGTAGAAGTTTCTGTTGTTGATTTGAAATATTTCTTCTTTCTGAATAGGCATTTACAGCTTCAGCTGCATTCCCTAAATTTTGGTGAGTTGTGTTTTCATTTTCATTCATCTCAATGTATTTCCTAATTTCCATGCAATTTCTTCTTTGACCCATTGCTTATTAAGAATATGTTGCTTAATTTCCATGTTTGTGAATTTCCCACATGCCCTACATGCAATGATTTCCAATTTGATCCCATTGTAGCCAGACAGTATACTTTGTATGAATGCAATCCGTTTAAATTTATTGAGGCTTCTTTTGTGGCTTACATATACACTCCATCCTTAAGCAGAGTATGTAGTCTGCTGTTGTATGATGGAGTGTTCCACAGATGTCTATTAGGTCAAGTTGATTTATAGTGTGTTCAAGTCTTCTATTTCCCTGTTGATGTTCTTCCTAGTTGTTCT
Source organism: Myrmecophaga tridactyla (assembly GCA_004026745.1). Lineage (NCBI taxonomy): Eukaryota > Metazoa > Chordata > Mammalia > Pilosa > Myrmecophagidae > Myrmecophaga > Myrmecophaga tridactyla. Next base: position 58,889 of record PVIY010002388.1, on the reverse strand, counting down.
TATTATTGAAAATCGGATATTGAAGTATCCACCTCTTATTGTTGAATTTCCTTATGTTCTGTCAGTGTTTGCTTCACAAATTCTTGGTCTGTTTTCAGGTCAATATATGTTAATATATTGCCCTTTTACCATTACAAAGTGGCCTCTTTAATAGTTTTTTGCTTAAAGTGCAATTTGGCTGATATTAGTATAGTCACTACAGGAGTCTTGCGGTTACTGTCTGCAGAGTATATCTTTTTGCATTCTTTTACTTCCTCTTGCTTTTTTCTCCCTCAACTCATCTCACATTATATCTTGCACATGATAGAAACTCAAAAATTTATTGGAATTTAACTGAAGGTAAAATCAATGACTCAAGGAATTTAATATCTTGCACAGTACACCTACTAGGTGAGTAACAATAACGTAAAACAGTATATATTACGTGCCAAGAGAAACACGAACAGTGAATTAGAAGAACAGAAATACAAATTGAAATAAACTCCCACCTAGGGAACAGGCCAGACAGATAGGGGACACTCTGATTGGCCTTGGATTGCTTTTATCAGCTCTGTGCATTCATGCCCCCAGCTCCTTCTGCTAAAGGCTTCCTCCTATGACGCTTTTAGGATTATCCTTAAGCAATACAGAAGGAAAACTGGATGTGCCTGGGAGTTTTGCATCAGGCTGCCTCCGTGGAAGCCCTAACCCACTGAGTTAGTGATAGAGGAGTATGAAAATCCAGAGCCTTTACTTTGACAAGAGGCAGGCTCTGAAGTACAAATTGTACAACATGGGTCATTGTGTGATCAGGCTGAGTCTGGGAGTCCACCTCAAATGACAACTTCTGCTTCATGTCTTCCCTTTCTCTATCCTACTTCTCCAACTTTGTCACAGAAGGTACAAGTGAATAGTGAGTGTGTTAGGGAAATCACAGACCCCTAGTAAGTTATTACCCAGATCTCACCCATCCTCATCTCCTTCTCCAGGAAAGTCACAAACACAAGCTGGGTGGCCAATCTGTAAGCCTTCCCCTGCCCACACCTCCTTTTCTATTGTGTGCCCTTCCATAACCTGGGAGAGATGTTAAGTCTAATGCAAAGGCTTGGTAAGACCTTAAATACAGAAAACGAGAACAAGAAGCCCCAGATGCTTATCAGAAAAAGAATTTACAGTGGCAGGGGGGAGAAACACCGCAGGTACATAGCGTAGACTGTTCAACCTTCTCCTAGGCAAAAAGAAGTGTGCACACTGCTAAAACCACTGAACCTGCCCTACGGCAGATCGGCCACCGCTAGAACTCTGGCCAAGATGTGATGTCTTCTCCTGCTCTTTTGGACTCCCTGTACTTTTCAAATGACAAGAATAATTTTCCTTTCTGGATTCTTTTTTCTGTGCAAGTAATAAAAGCATTGCTTGCTTAAAGTTTGGGTTGTACCCTGAACAGGGCCCACAATGCACTGTTGTACCAACTTGCTCTACAGGGTGTAGAAAATTGCAGGCTATATTTGGTAAGACAGCATAAGAATAAATGTATACATTGCTAGGTTTCTAGTGTTAAATAAGATTGTAGAGGTTGAAGAGATGGTATGTAGATCATGTGCTTTTGTTTTGTTTTGTTTTGTTTTGGGGTGCATGGTCCGGGAATTGAACCCAGGTCTCCCGCATGGAAGGCGGGCATTCTGACCACTGAACTACCCATGCACCCTCCATCATGTGGTATTTTAAATGAAGAAATATGGATATTAGTTATTTACAGTAAGGGAAGCCACTGATGCTATTTTTTCTTCTAATTAACGGTGAGTTCTCTGTATTTCTGCTTCTCTCCCATTTGTCCAGCAATATCCTAATTATTCAAGTTCCCTTTCCATATCTCCATGACACTTGATGTTTTCCTCAATCCCCAATACCTAAAGACATCCTCTGTTTTCTAACCAGTCATGTGTAGTAACCTTTCCCATATAAAGAATTCTTTGTCTTGTCATAATCCTATATATACTTCTGTCCTTTCTTATACTCAATGTAATTTTTTCACTGAAAAGTCCCTGAAACGTTCTCCAATGACTTGAATTAAACTGAAAAGTGCACATTAAACCCTAGATTTTATCACACACCACTTTTCCGCCTGAGGACTAGCTTCCATAGGAGAAGGTGCTCAGAAACATCGAGTCTCTTCCTATTCACAGTACAGTATAGGCTTCGATTTGAGCATTCTGCAGAATGGCAAGCATATTCAATCAATGGTTATCTGAATATCCTCTACCTTCTACAATCTTCTTTCTGGCAGCAGGGAAGAAATGGGGCGATAGGACAAAATACTTCACTGTATTTTCTACTGTTCTAAAGACAATCCTATTTGGGCTCTTCTTTAGTTAAAGCACTTATTAAAGAATAATAGGAAACTAAATCAACAATGACTCATTTTTAATTACTGTGTACTACTGTAGCACTTGTCTTATTTGCAAAGTCTACAAAAATTGGTCAGTAAATTAAGTGACAAATTCTAAGAAAAATGCTGAAAATAATTGCAACCCTAGATGGCAAGTTGACTCAATGTTGAAGTGAATAAACTTAAAGATACCAATAACACGTCTTCCTTAAATAATGCCACCAACTGACTACATTCTACTATTTTTCTTTCGCACCAGAAAAAGTTGTTCATAGTCACACTGGTAAGTGATGATTAAAACAAAACCATAAGGCAGTTTAAAATAATGCTTTAGATTTAAGACTTTTTTCTTTTTCTCTTTTCTCCACTACTCTGCTGCCCTGCTATATTATCATTTTATGCTAGGAAGTTTAAATGTCATCTATAAAACTTAAAGAGGACACATTTTAGAAACAAATATATCGTTCTTTATAATGAGGCACATAATACATGAATTTGAAGGCATCTGAAGTTTTGCTCTTGTACAAAAGGTCAATGAAATATATAATGTTGATGGTTGAGCCGATAGGCCCTTAATATTTATTTTTTATATACTTTCATGTTAAAATATAGATTAAAATTATTCTAGTCTTGGCTCAAATATCACCTTCTCCATGAAACCTTCTCTGGTAGAGATAATTGGCGCAAAGAACGAGTTCATGTGATCCCTCACATTTTGCAGCCTTCCTTGCAGTTATGTTTGTTTCATAAAACTGCTTCTGCCCAAGGGACTCTAAATGGTTGGGATACCTTTCATTTACAAGCTAAGACTATAAAGAACTAGTGGGCCTCTCTCAGTCCTCTTCTCCTGCAGTAATTTGGAGACTAAGTGCAACAGGTAGGTAACTAAAAGATGGAGACGAGCCAGCCAAACGACCATAAGACAAATACAGCTTAACTTCAGTAACTCAAGGTGTTTCAAGGTTTATTTGTTTTGGCACTTATTTATCTTAAATGACATCCAGTCCCTGACCATCCTGTTTAAAATGGACTCTCCAAGTTCCAGCTCACCTCATCCAACTTGCTTATTTGATTTTCTCCATATTACTTGTCACCATCTAACATATTAAAAATATTATTGATTATATTTTGTATAACCCTCAACTGGAACAAAAGCTCCATAAATCATCAATGTATTTTAATTTCATTTTAGTTTACTGCTGCATTCCTAGTGACGTGAACTACACAAGGGACAATGCACGATATTTCCCTTGGAAGATGGCACGTAGTTTTCACAAGCCTCAATTATATTTCATACTCTACAGTTGTGAAGATACAATGAGAAAATATGTGAAACTTCTAAACTTGAGTAGTATATAAAATAGAGTTCAATAATCTTCCCTTTAAAGAAACCTTACCATCTAGGTAGGAATAAGTTCTATCACAAATTTTCTCAAGGACATCCTAGAAGAAATTTTAAGCTAGGTACATGACAGCGTCAATTTACCCAATAAGTAACATTCACCACTTTCTATTTGCGCCGCTGTCCTTTGCAATTTGTCAAGATACATACACATATCCACACAAATATAAACACACACTCAGGCAAGGTGGAAGAGTGGGGGATAGGGAGAAAGAAAGAGAAGTAAACCATTTTGCAGGGTCTTATTTGATGACCATACGATTTCAATCCCCAGTGTTATGGAAGGACAAAAAATGTAAAGGCATGTTAAATAAACATTTGCTTATCTTTGTCAAGAATAAAGGTAAAGGAAAAAAAAATGAGAGAATAGATACTGTAACTCCTGTTGCCCTGAATGAAACTCATACACTGGAGAGTTATATCTCTTCATTTACTGTATCAAATGCAAGCAGTATTTTGCCACTTTTCTAGCAGATGTCACTACCTATCAAAAGATTTTTCTTGACTAGTGAGTCAACCTAAAAGAAAATCAAAGTATTTCAACATTATCTGCAGTGGCACCAACGATGTACTCCTTTTCTGCTCAACTATTTCCTAAAACTACTTTTCCACCCCAGAAAATTTCTTCTAGACTGAACACTAATATCAATAATGTATCTCAACAAAAATTAATTCTTAAAAATAAGGGGAAAAAGCCAACAAAATAAAATAAAATTATTAAGCAGCACGGAACTTAAAAGGTTCTGAAAAGCCCAGAACAGAAATAGGCTTTCTAAATTTACCGAAAGAAAAACAACTGCACATATACATAAATATAACTTCATATTTTGTACTTCCTTACATATTTTACAAATTTGGAGAGGAATTCTACAGAGAACAAAAATAAACCAAACATTTATGAGTCACGCAATTTGTTGCGTGCAATGCCTTACGTTTCGCTTCGTTATTTAGAGTTTATTTCAGGAAATAAGAAGTTAATGCATTCTTCAATGCTACTTAACCATGGATGAAGGTGAAGCGAATACAAAGAAGAGTAAATGAAAGGTGTATAAGAAAAAAAAAAAAGACATTGCCTGGTGGACTTTCACTAAATGTGTGAAGACAGATGAAAGAAGTTCAGAAAAGAGTAGCAGACCTAATTACGTAAGTTATTTCAGGTCGTTACCCACATCTTCAAGGAATGCTTTTATGACTTGATTGTTATCCACAATACAGGCCATAAGGAAAGCTATTTTACTGTGCTTTCATTATGTAATTCTGTATAATAACTTTTCCCACACAGACCCTTTACTTACAAGAGGTGAAAGCCCAAAGGCATCACATAAGTGATTGCTATAAGGGCCATTGTCAGATTTTATTTTACCTGCCAAGTGTTTTCAAAGGAATTGTAACACCAAAAATTTAGAACCCAGCTCGACTAAATTGTTCATATTAATTACATTTTCTATGACGGAATCGCAGTGCCTGATTCCTGGTTTAGACATTTTTTCCTTCCCATGTCACAAATGCTAAATTCAAAAGCACAAAATCGCAAAAACCAGAGATAAAATGCAATCCTCATAAGATAAATAAAATTAAGGAGAAAATGTTGGAAGCAAACCATTATATATTTCTCTCTTCTTTTTAAAACAAAACAAAGGTAGGTTGGGGAAGACAATTTTGTTGTACCCCTTTCCACATTTGCTTCAGCAGCAATATTTTTCTTTATTCTATGCAGTGAGGATGCCCAAAAGCCTTTCATTTTGAGCATGGATATTAAAATTTAAACACATTTCTTCTAAACACATTTTCCTTCTTGTCAAATCAGTCGTAGTCTTCTCAATGTCATCTGCCATTTATTGCTCACACATTTAGTGGTCTCACCTTAGTTTTAGCAATTCTCAGGGGTTTTATTTATTAGAATAATTTCATGGATAAATGAGACAACTTATTAATGCCGAGGGTTACAGAAGCAAGAAGAGAAGAAGAGACCACAATATCCATTGAATTCTGCACTATGACGTTATTGCTACTGTAACGACATGGTGACAATTTTTTTATTTCGCTCTTTGGAATGTCTTGCTATTCAGGTCAGCTTGGCTTGGAATTCTTCCAGTGAAACTGGTGTTTTAACTAGTTTAACTGAATTCTTAATAAACATTTCATTATTTTTCCATGTGACTATCCCGTTACTGCCATAGCACCATTTGTTGAGTTTGTTTTGCTTGTTTGTTTTTTTGGGGAAGTGCACAGACCGGGAATTGAACCCCGGTCTCCTGCATGACAACCGAGAATTCCATCACTGACTAAGCCTTGCAGCCCTGAGATTTCAGGTATTTTATGATTTGCACCATGGTTATTTACCTTTGATGCATCATTAATGTATTGCATAATCGCAATGTGGCTTAGTCAATGCATGCAGCAAAAAAATGAAGGGAAGGAGGGGGAGAGAGAGAGAGAGCAAAAGGTAACAATGATAAAAAGGAGACAGAAAGCAGCCTGAATGATGCTGTAAATCCACCCACCTCTCAACTTGTCAAGTCTCTTTCCCTGGTGGAATCAGGAAAAAAGAACGGCAGTCTCTTTGGATATTTCAGTGTCTAGGCCTTCTCTGGCCTAGTGTGTGCATCCTTGAGTATAAACTTCTTGTTTTCTGTATTTTGGGGGTGATTTAAGGGTGCTCAAGAATAACTTTAGCACTACTCATCTTACACATTGCTCTCTGACTGTACATTGTGACTCGTGTTCCAACATCTGACTCCACTGTACTTTATCCTCTTTTTTTTTTTTTTCCCATGGGCAGGCACCAGGAATCGAACCCAGGTCTCCGGTGTGGCAGGTGAGAACTCTGCCTGCTGAGCCACCATGGCCCGCCCTACTCTCTCCTCTTAAGAATATAATTAAGCATTTTAGTGATAAAATGGGTGAGTAAAATTTCACTAATTACTATACTACAGTGTAATATTGCAATTTTCTGACCCATAAATCATAGAAATGAAACATGCCACAAATTAGTCTTCTGAGGAAAAAATGAGATACTATATGCTAAGGTCTCAGTATAGTGCCTGGCTCATGAGAGGAAAACAAAGCCTTGGAGAGAATTTTATTGCATGCAAATTTTGCATTTCTTTCCCCCTTGTCAAGAACAGCATTAAATCTTGACACAAATAGAGGAAATTGGCCTAATATAAAGGAACTGCCTAAGCGGGTGCTATCTTTCAAGTTCCTTTGCTATAAACTTTTATAGAGGGCTAAATATTATTTCCCATAAAATATTTTAAGTTGCTATGATTAACTGCTGTGCAATTTATTGAAAGCCTACTATGTGTTAGTCTCTGAAACAAAAGCTTTATATGTCATTTACTTTCATCTTCACAATACCTGGGGAATAAATCATTATCAGCATTTTATCAATGAGACTTCGGAGACACAGAGAGCTTTAGCGACAGGCCTGAGACCAGAATTGCTGAGTAGCAACTGAGGTGTCTCTGTCTTAAAAATCTGTGCTTTGACTGTTTGCAGTTAGTCTAGAAAAGTTGATTAAATACACAGTAGTCTGTATAGTGATTTTGCGTCATCTCTGGGCTGGTTTCAGTACTTCCTGTTGCCCTCTATCCATGTTATTACTTGCAATGTAGACACAGTCTGTTGTGTTGAAAACAGAATATGACAGCACTGAGGAAACATGATTTCCACTTTTGGATTACCCACATTGACCCGTTTTCAATCTAAGTTATTTTCCCATGATTATCAAAATAGGCCATGTCATATAATAAAAATACTTTTTAACAATTATTGCATCCACAGGAAGGCGCCTATATGCATTTCGTTCATTGCGCTATCACCACAGCAGAAACAAATCAAACACAGAGTTAAAGAAATGACCAGGAGTGTTCTTCCATCATTGGATAGTACTTAAATTAAGAACTGTCATGAAGTTAATTTCCATTATTTGGAAGTTCCAGTACAGGGTGTGTGCTGACAGCCAAGATGACTCATGTGGGAAGGACCTGTGATTCCCCACGTTATCTCCAATTTTCCTCCTTCCAGGAACATAGTAGATATAAGCTTCCCACTGAAATGAAGCAAGGTGAGGTTGGATAGTCTGCTTTGGCCAAGGAAATGCAAGGGAGATTTATGAATTTCATTGTCAGTCTAACCTTTCCTATGCCATGGTACTCAGGGATGTACATGGTGATTCTAAGGTGGGATGTCCCAAGGAAGGTAAACGCACTAGAGAGTTGCCTTGAACCAAACAGACATGGTGTGAGTGAGAAAAGCAGAGTGCTGTCTTAACGTACTGTGACTTTTTGTTTATTGTAATTGCCACATAACTTAACTGACCGATACCCCAGACATAATAGGACGTAACATCAGCACTATTAGCTGGGAAGTGAAACATTGGGGGGATAATATTTAGCAGTGACAAAGTCGGCGTATATAACTGTGTGTCTCCAAGATAAAGGTTTTATCACAAATCACATTCTGACTGAGGATTAAAAAAAATATTGGGGACATCAGTTATATCTAATAGCATTCTAACTATGTGAAGCACGGGTTTTTGTTTTTCCTCCCATAATCTGAAAATATTGAATACTGTGATTTTTTGCAAATTTTCAATTCGCTCACATCAAATCTCTCCAGTGTGGTGTGCAACTTTCAAAACTAGAGACTGAATTCTATGTTATCCATTCTGCGTGTGCGTGTGTGTGTAAATGTGTGTGTGTGTGTGTATATGCTTAAATATAAATTATTTACCAAATAAAAACAGATGACAAGTTATGCTTAAAAATAAATTATTTACCAAATAAAAACACTCAGATGACAAGTCATCTTACAGCAAAAATAACACTGGCAAAGAAAAAAAAAAAACCAGACGGCAAAGATCCATTTTTAGCAACTAGCTATTTCTGCATAAACTTCATCACCTTAATTACCAAAAAGGAAACCACAATAAACTACAGGAAAATAAAATAAAGCACAGTGCAGTTTGGTTTCTGAATACTCCAAATCGTAAATATTTAAAAGTAATTCATTCTATAGTAGCAAATGACTTGCTGACACTTTCATTTATAAGCATGATTCGTTTAACAGTTATTTTTAGATCAACACAACTTGATCTAAAAACAGCTTCAAATCCTGACTCATCCACATATAGAGAGAAGGAAGGAAACAGTCACCATGAAATAAAGCTACTACCTTCTAGGTAACCCTCTAATAGGTTCCCGTTGATTACTTACCTCACATTAATGTTCTGACCTCTCCTAATACAGTCTACAAAAAATCATTTGCTATAGAAAGGAATCATTAACTTGCACCGGCTAATATAGCATAAGAATTAACTATATTTACGATAGGCCTATATTGTATACACTGAAGGAAACAACCCATTCCTTGCCACGTAGTTGATTTCATTGCTTGAAACAACTTCAGTCAAATAATTATTTCAGCCTTTAAAAATCCTTCACAACTGCATTACCAAATGAAAGTATTCCATTTCAAATGTCAACATACTTTTTACCACGGAATATTTGGTTAGTGGAACTTTCATATTTTCTACTTTATTAACTTGTCATGAGTTGAGAAGTTTAAGGTAACCAAGAGAAAATGAAATCACATTTCATCATTACAAATACCACTGAATAAAGTTAACAGATTTTGCCAGATCTTAAATATTTACGTGATTTTCAAGGGATGTTTGTATTTGGTGGCAAAAACTAATAATTTTTGCTTAATTCTTATGTTTTCTCTTCATTTTGTGCACTTTATTTGGTGAATAAATGAGTTATTTATGTATAATGAAGTGTTATGAATCCCTAAGACATGTTCTTTTTTTTTTTTTTTTTTTTTTTTGCCACATGGCTGCTTCCTTAATAACTTGACACAGGAATAGCAAAGAAGAATTACAGTAGGATTGGGAAATTATTTCCCCATATTCTCCCACTTCCAATCTTAGCAAATAGACTTTTAACAGGTCCAAGGTTTCCTTGGCAGTTACCCTTCTTTCACCCAAATTTCACTTATTTTCTAAATGAGAAACACTTAGTTACCATGGCAACAAGCTTTACATAAATAGATGTATAGAGCACCCAGCTCAGTGTAGCATTTGCTAATAAACATCAAATGAATAACAAAAGCAATATGCAAGCACTCATATGAAATGAAATGAATATAAATGTATATATCCTAAAACATATACCAAAAAGCTACACAAATGTACTACATAATTCCAGAGCAATTCAATATCAAATATTTAATTCAACATTAATTGTAAATAACTCAGCCTTGATACGTTTGTCTACTATTACCTTTAGGCTTTCATAAATAAACAAAATAGGGCTATATATTCTGGGAGGACAGATGGGGTGGGGAGATTTTGAATCATGGGTGTCATGATCTGTGTTTATATGAAGAAATAGATTACAATAAAATAAAATAGCAGTATATAATAAAATACAACTCGACTTCTAACCCAAAGGGGATTTTATTTTATTTATTTATTTTATTATTATTATTTTTTTAACATGGGCAGGCACCGGGAATCGAACCCGGGACCTCGGGCATGGCAGGCAAGCATTCTTACCTGCTGAGCCACCGTGGCCCACCCGGATTTTATTTTCGAATTGCAAAATCTAAGACTAATAATTTACAAAATATACTTGAAAACAAATGAAGCAGATCCATTTCAAGTCAGTAGCCTATTCAGTAGCATGGAAGATTCTCTCTGTATCACTGATGTGATGGACATGATGAGCCACCAAGAACTCTCTTTCAGAAATGACATTTTGGCCCAGGGTTCACCTGTCACCCACTTTAGGAAAATGCTTCTATTGCAAAGAAACACATTATCCATGCTTATACCCTTCTCAGGTCAGCTCATATCCAGCGACTGATGGGGGCAGAAGTGTAAAGTATTGGCCATTCAGTCCCAGCAGGGGTTTATCTTGGCTCACCAGATCTCCCCATAGTGACAGCAGAGGGCCAAGAGTACAAACAACTGGACTTCTCCTGCTTCCTCCTCTTTCCTTCCACAGGAGCTGATCTCTAGGCCACCCCTTAATAACTATGCTGCAAACTAACTTCCAGCTCAGAGTAGGCCTCTCTAAGACCTAAGTGAACTAGAAGAAGCATGAGCAACTGCATTATTGCCAAGGATCGTGGAAAACAGTACAATAGAGACCTTGAGTCCTTTAATGGCTGGCCTTGCCAAATATTAGGTTACAGCCATAAAATAATATCTCACTGATTCAGATGTACTGGAGAGAAGGCTTATTTGAGTTTGAAAGCTTAGAAATGTTAACAAAACCACCCCAACACGGAGCTCACATGACAGCAGGCACAGGACAGGCAAAGTGTGTCTACTCCACTGGGCTCTCTATTTTGACATGCGGGGGCCAAAGTTGCAGAGGCCAAAGGTACAGGGTCTTCATTTTTTTTTTCTTTTTAATGAGATTGCCACAATCTTTCAGGAAAAGATTATAGGCTTTTTGAATTAGAAATTGCATGAATTAGATTGTATGAATCTGTAATTTTGTTTTGGGGTTTTTGTTTTAAAGCTTCTTCTATCTCTGTTAGGACTACCCAGTTTTTAGTCCACACAACTTAGAAATGTCTCCTTTTTTCTTTTTAGGTGCATGATCCAGGAACCGAACCCGGGTCTTCCTCATGGAAGGCAAGGGAGACTGAACCACCCATGCACCCAGAAATGGCTTTTTTGAAAGATCTGCAAGAAAAGTAGCCATGAGACATTTTTGCTGGAAGAGCAGAGACCAGAAAAGGTGGGCAAGTCATCTTTTGAAGGAATGAGAAAGAAAAATCAGGGTCTTCTTGATTTCACTTGGGTACTTCTATTCCTGCCAAATATCCTAAGTCTGGAATACTTGCCTTTGTGCCTAATTCCTGCCTCCCAAATTTAGGCAGACAACAGAAATGTCAGCAGATGGAAGAGGTGCAGGTCACTCGCCACCAACCGTGCAATGTTCCCCTCTGTCTCTTGCCCCGATCTCTCATGTCCCTGACAGCTCCCAGCACTATTTGAAGGAGCAGCTGCTCCTGCTGCTGCTCCCAAGACTCATTTATGGTACATCTTCAGTGTCTGTGATGAAAATTAGCCATAGAACAGCTTATACAGTAGAAAACTGCTCAAGCTGCTTTCTGTATGAACTACCATACCAAGAATGTGACCTTGGACTTGTCATCGAATGCAGAAAAACTAAATAGCAGCTGTCCTGGTAAAAGGAATCCTTCTGACCCCAGTCTAATTATTGCTTTTGCAAAAGGATATACGATGACACCCAATTTCATTGGAAAAGCAACACCTTACATTTTCCAGCAAAAATAAGGTGTTTTTTTTTAAAGTAACGTGATAGATAACAATATTTTCTCCATTGCAAGCTCCAAAGAAATCAAGACTGTACAATCTGTACATGATATCAAAGCAAACATATACAAAAAATATGAATATGTCAGAGGCAACCAGATACACAATAATGTACAGGTAATATGTAATTATTATACTCTGGCAAGAAACCATCCAATAATATCTTGCAAATGACTTCAGCAGGGAAGAAATGCTCTTTACAAAAGACGAAACTTCTACAACATTAACATGTCCAAGGCTACCGCCTACCAGTCTCCCATCATCTCCAGTGACAGAAAATCCATTTGCATAGAAATACAATATGTCTGTCACAAACGGATCTAGTCAGCTTGCCAGTAAGGCTTAACAAGTAATCACCAACTATGACAAAGGCTAAAAGGCAACTTTGACAATGCTATCTAGTATCAATCAGCCCAAATAAGACTACTGTTCATGGGACCTATAATTGTCATTTAATGATGCCGATACTCTCCAGAAATAGTCACTCTTTTCATCTTCAGTTTTAGAATGAATGCAAATCTTAGCCTGTGTTTTTACAAGGAATCCAGTCAAACAGAACTCTAATTGATTCCAGAAGTCTCATTTCTCACTGGGAGTCTCCTCAAGCCACCAGTGGAAATACCTCTAAGTGTGATCCTGAGCAAAGGGTCCAAATCATAAATGTCTTTTTCTGTCAATATATTCAAAGTTTGGATGAATTCAGGCTTTCAAGTTTGAAAGCGACAAGTTTGGATCTGGGGAATAATGTGAACTGGATAAAAATAACATGCTGTGATCTATTGTCAATGGTGGTGCCCTGTCCTAATCACTTATCTCATCAGAAAGAACAGAACCCATGCCGAGGATCAGAAAATTTATCATGTGTAAATACGTTCCACCACTGTAAATAAACAACAGTTGCAAGAGGTCTATATTCATTTTTCCTGGGTGTAAACTGTTATTAAATGGGAGAATGCTTTCTTTATAAACTTTTGTTTTACCAAATTTCAAGTTCATCTTGCAACAGTTACTATACTATGACAGGGTTAGTTTGTCTAACTGGACAAATATTGATATTTACCAAAACCTTAAGGTAAGGGTAAGAGTGCTTTTCTAAATTAGCATTGACTCCACCGTCATTTGACTTTTCAGATTCTGGTGTATGGTTTCTATATTCGTTATACAGAGTCAACATCAACAAAGGGAAAAAATCTTTGGTCTTAACGCTTACACTTGCTGAAGGTTAGCTAATTACTATACTAACAAGTTTAAACCATTCAATATTACAGAGGAAAGAAAAATCTGAAATGAAAGTCCTTCAAAAGATGAAAATATGAAATATTTAAATTAAGCCTTAATAATCAGGCCAGGCCTGGCTCCTACAAGAGATGAAGAGTGCCACATTCAAAGTCAACTGGACATATCCTTCGGGGTATTTAACACTCTGCCACTTAAAGGGTGACACTGTTATTTTTTATGTACCATTTTGTAAAGTGCTTTTCAATATTCTGTTTGAAGATGAGGGTGATCTTATCTCTATACTTGTGTATAATATAGATTTTCCTCTACTGATTTACCACTTAAAGTTTGATTGTGACTGTATACTTAAAGGACCAGCTGATATACAACGTCTTGCCTTTAACAGCACTAATGAAAATTCCCTGTATTTTTTTATGGCCCTGGAAACAACAATGACAACAATTGGTAATTATCATTTATCAGTGGGCCAGGCACAGTACTGTGAGATTTGCATCTATTATCTTGGGTTCCTTCCTTGTACTGTCACTATGCTTCTTGTCATTTAACAGGTAGGAAAAAAGCACTTAGATGGGCAGAGTGTAGGATAACCAGGGGTTGATCCTCTATCTTATTGACCTCTGCAATCAATATCAAGGCTCCTGCCACTTTATAAACTGCCCCTTTCAGAATCAGGAAATAAAGTTAGATGGATGTATTTATATTATTTCAACGTATATAGCAAACTTTTTTGTAGAGTCATAAAATTTCTAATCTCTTGGTCTTTTGCAGGTCTCTTTGTCCACAATATACCAAAAGCCGTCTAAAAACAAGTCCATGATAGACACCTCCTGTACTTCTTCACCATCCTCTGGACCGCTACGACTCACCTATTGAATCTTTCCTCTCTGACATATGCCACAGGTCAAATATCAATTGCCTGCTGTATTTCAGTAGCATTTCCGAGGTATTCCAGGCTTATCATGTCCTATCATCCTACTGACTGAATTTTAGCTTCCTGTATATGTCCCTCACTCCCATCCCCAGAATATCTTGTTTCTAGTGGAAGAACCAATAGGATGAAAAAAAAAACAAAAAGCCTCCAACAACACATATGGCCTAAAAGTCTACAGTAGTTTCTGCATGTCACTCACCAAGTAATAAGAAGAAATGCTTCTTTTGTAAAAATAAATAAATAAAATCATTTTAAAAACTAAAAACATTATTTTTTTTAACTTTCCTAAATCCATTCTTTAGACAGTAGAGGCTAAAAAACCATGCTATTTAGCATTCTACTAATACATGGTTAAAGACACTGCTAATCAATAATAGAACCCTATTGACAGCCTGCCTGCATACCTTTCAATCTATCTGTCATCTGTTTTGCCTAAAATCTTCTGATAATAGTTCAGTGTTAGAGATAATGGTGGCAAACAGAGATGGGAGTCCAGAGTAGCAGCTGTGTCAATAATATGCTGTGCCATTGAAGGCTGGATTGTTTGCTAAAAGTTACTGCTACTCAATGTCTAAAAGTTACTGCTACTCAATGGAGTTCTTTATCTCTAAGAATATTTTAAAAGGAAAAGAAAATCACTTTTTAGATCAGGTGATGCAATCAAGGTGGGAAAGTGAGGCACTCCAAGACTCAGTCTCCCCACAGAAGCTTTAAGCCATAAAAAAGAACTGGAAGAATCATTTTTCTCAAAGCTCTGGAAAACAGTTAAATGGTTGCAGTAACAGGGCAAGCTCTTTATAAAAAAAAAGAATTAAAAATGGTAAGTTCTAGAGGTGCTCAAGGGCCCCTCCACCATCCCCTCATAGAGTTGGTGTAGAGCAGCCACACTCCCAATGCAGGACCTTGATCCCAGCTGTAGTGGAAGAAGAGTATTCCCTAAGCACATATTAAGGTACATGAGAAAAGAAATGAAAGACATCCAAATATATGCCTTTAAAGAAGAAATAAAACTATACCTATTCACAGATAACATGATCCTATACAGAAAACAACATCCCAACAAATCTATGAGAAAGCTAGTCAAGCTAATAAATGAACACAACGAAGTATCAGGGTAGAAGATCAATACCAAAAGATTAGTGATGCTTCTCTAAACCAGCAAGGAAAAATTACAAATCAAGAAAACCATTCCATTTACACTAGCGAATCAAATAATAAAATGTCTAGTAATAAATTTAACCAAGGAGCTAAAGGACTTTGCTTTGCAGAAAGCAAAACAAAAATCATTGTTGAAAGAAATTAAAGAACATGTGGAAATATACTCCCTGTTCATGGACTGCAAGATTTAATATCATTAAAATGTCAATATCATTCAAAGTAATTTACAGACTTCATGTAATCCCAATAAAAATTCCAACAGCCTTCATCATGGAAATAGAAAAGCTAATCAACCAATTCACATAAAAGGATAAGAGGCCTCAAATAGCAAAAACCCTCTTCACAAAGACACAAAATTGAGGAACTGGAGCTTAACAATTTCAAAATTTACTACAAAGCCGCAGTGTGGAACTGGTACCAGGATATACATAAAGACCAATGGAATTGAACTGAAAGTATAGAAATAAATTTACATGTGTTGGCCAACAGATATTTGAAAAGGTTTTGAAGGACCCTCACTGGGCAAAGAATAATCTCTTCAGCAAATGGTATTGGGAAAACTGGATATCCATGTGAAAAATAATGAAAGTGGACCCCTGCCTCACAACATATTAAAAATCAACTAAAATGGATTAATGTCTGAAATATAAAACCTAAAACTATAAAACTCTTAGAAGTGAATATAGGGGAATATTTTCAGGCAACAGTACTCTTAGACTTTACACTAAAAGCATCATTACCTACAAAAGGAAAAATAAAAGATAAATCGTACTTCATCAAAATTAAAAACTTGTGCATCATAGGGTGTTACAAATAATACAAAATAAATTTTAACCATAGAATGGGAGAAAATATTTGAATGCAATATATCTGATGACAGTTTAATATCCAAAATACATGAAAAACTCCTGCAACTCAACCACAAAGAAGAACAGCCCAATTAAAAATGGGCAACAGACTTGAACAGACATATCACCAAGGAAGATGAATGAATTGCCAATAAGGACAAGAAAAGATGCTTAACATCAGTAGCTATTAGGGAATAGAAATCAAAACCACAATGAGATATCACCTCAATCCACAAGAATGATTATTATTTTTAAATAAATGGAAAACACCAAGTGTTGCCAAGGATGTGGAGAAACAGGTATCTTAGTACATTCTTAGTGGCAATGTAAAATGGTGCAGCTGTTGTAGAGAACAGGTAGTTCCACATAGAGTTAAAAAAAAAAAAAAAGGACCACTATATGACATGGCAATCCCACTTCTAGGTATATAACTAAAAGAAGTGAAAGCAGGGCCATGGGCAGATATTTGTACACCACTGTTCATAACAGCATGACTTCTAATATTAAAAAAGAAGATGCAACCCAAATGTCTTTCAGCAGATGAATAAACAAAATGTGATTTATATATAAAAAATATTATTCAGCTTCATGTAGAAACGAAGTTATTATATATGCTACTATATGGATGAACCTTGAAGACATTACATTGAGTAAAATGAGAACAAAGGGACATATATTGCATGAATCCATTTAAATAAAATCACTAGAATATGCAACTTCATAAAAATACAAAGTAGAACACAATTTAGCAGAGTCAAGGGGGTATGGAATTGATGAATAACATTTACGGGGTTTCCATTGGCAGCGATGGGAAATTTCTGGTAATGCAATATGCAATGGTAGTACAACATTGTGAATGCAATTAAGCCCACTGAATTGTATGCTTAGAAGTTTTGAGATGGGAAAGTTTATGATTAAAATATTTTTCCACAATTTCAAAAAAAAAGAGTGACTAAAGAAAGAACAACACTTATTTCCAATATCTAATCTTGGACTAGACCTAATAATACAGAGGAAAAAACCCAAAGCTGATTATTACAACTTATGAAAAAATTGGACTCTATACTGTAAGCTTTATGTCAATACTAAAACTCTTAAACTTGATAAATGTGTTTAATGTGGTTACTTAGATGAAAATCATTGTTCTTAGGAAATGTACATGGAAGCATTAAGTGTTCAAGGAACATGATGCATACAACATACTCTCAGATGTTCAGAAAATTAGATAGACAAATAGTTGGATGGATGAATGGATGCGTGGTAGCTTGGCTGTTTGTTTGGATGACTGGATAGATATATAGATGAAGAGATAGATACAACCTTAGGGCAAATATGGCAAAATGTTAAAAATTAGTGGATCTGAGTATCTAGGTAGGAAATTTGTTGGATTTCCCTGTTAGTATTTTGTATAATTTTTGTAACTATCCTGTAAATTTTGAATTATTTCAACCTGCAAGTTAATTAAAAAGGAAAAAATGAAAAGAACTTCTATCGGCTAAATTTCCTTCACCTTGCAAGGCTCATTACAGATGGAACTTCAAAATAAACATCAAGATAAGCATAAGCTAGATGTTTAAACAATTAAGTTCATATTTAATAATATTTGTCAATCCATATATGAAGTAGAAAATTGGAATATAAATACTTCGCATAAGTTCAAAACCAAGATTAGCAATCATTTGACTAGCTGACATTCAAAAGCAATTATAATTCCAAAGCAAGCAAATTTACAAGAAGCAATAATGTGGTGTGTATATGAAATATATGTGTATAATTATAAATAATTAATTATATATATATAATTTGTATCTTGGGATCACTGTGAAGTGGGGATTAGAGGTCCTTACCAATTTTAGTTTCCAAAAATCTTTGAAAATTAGATTATGGAGATAGATTATCTCTTTACAGAAATTGTATGTATCAAAACGCAAACAAAAGAGTGCCTTACAATTTCATGGAGGAGTCCTGACATCCATGAAAAAGAAATAAGAGGTTATCACCATCATTTCTGCTACTGCTCAGTTACACGTTATAGAATTCAAATTGATGACCAGGTAAACTTGAATATTTCTTACTTAGCACTAATTTAAATATTCTTTAAATAAGAATTTTCTTATTTAAATGATTTTCTTATAAAAAGTTTCATAAGAAATCATAAACAATTAAAGCCAACTTTATGTTTCAACTTCATTTAAAAGTCATTCAAGTCTTCTTTATTGATTAAATTCTAAATTATTACTGAAGCATAGTATAAAATAACTTTTCTCAAGCAATAAGCTAACAGAAAATATAATTTAGGAATGAATGAAATGTTCCTTAAGAACGGTAATGAGATTTCTGATGGGGTCACACTCACCATCTGCCCAAATCCCATATCAGAGAAATTTCTATACAATAGAAAAAATAGGAAAACAGCTAACAGAACATGAGCGAAGAAATATGAAGGAAAGGCTATGGAGAAAAGAAAAAAAGGAAGAAATACAAAGGCATAATGGCAAGTTATCTTCATATAGATTTTTGCATTTCAACTTTATTCCTTTGTCTCTACTGAAGGACAAAATTATTTCACCTCCTCTTATAGCTTTTATCTAAAAAAGCGATGGTGCTCACAATTCATTTCTGATGATACCAATGTTTTGTGACTTTTTAATCACATAGTAATTTCATTTTCCAAATCATTAAAATCACCTTCAACAAATCATATTACTTTTATTTCAATTATTAACTGAATTTAATGACTACTTCAAGCTCTTTTTCCTGTTTTGTTCTCTAAACTATCATATGCGCTTCCTTATATTCCACCAGTTGTTTTTAATTTCCAAGGAAAAATATATTTAGGACAGAACTGCAATAAACAAACAAGGGGAGTTCAGCGTATCTTGAAACCAGATCCAAAAAGACAAACAAATGGAAAAGATCTTACAAAACATTGAAGAACACTAGAATTTGTGTGGAAATGAAATGTGAAAGCATCAGAGATTGTAAATGTTCTCTCAAATCACGCATTTTGAAAGATAATGATTCAAATAATTTATAATTGGAAATCCCAAAATGTCAAAAAAGGGAGAAGAAAATGAGGAAAGGTAGAAGTAGAAGAGATTAATGCCACTAGTTTCATAAGATTTACTAGAAGAAACTAAAAGAGATTTAAAAAAAATCGGGGGGTGGCGTGGGAGTGGGGGTTCAAGGGTAGCTCAGTGGTAGAATCCTCACCTGCCTACCGGGAGACCCAGGTTCAGTTCCCAGCCCATGCATAAAAACAAACAAAACAAAGGAAATAACAAACAAACAACAACAATTCAACAGATGGTGCTGCAATAATGGCATACTCACATGAAAAAAGAACTAAATGTGACCCTCGTCATACAGCATACAAAAAAATATAAATTAAAAAAAAAACAGAATGAGATATCAGAGGCCATGAAAGAAAAAAATTGATTTTATCAGATATATTAAAATGCTAAAATTTCTATAGGATAAAACGAAAATAAGCAAAGGCACAAAGACCAACCAGAAAAAATATATCTGTAACTCACTTGTGAAAAGCTGAGTATTTTTCTCCACATCCCATTCATTATGCCCTTCCTCTATAGAATCATTTCACTGTGCATATGGCTGCCAAGCATAAAACTGTATTTCCCAGAGTCCTTGTCATCTAGCCATGGCCCTAATCAAAGTTTTAGCCAACAGAGTATGACTGAGAGCAAGGTATACTACCTCGGAGTCTTGCCGTTAAATCAATTGTGGATAGACTCCTTTGGACCTATCTATACTTCTTGATCACTGAGGACTAGTAAGCCCTAGAGTTGTTACTTTGAGCCCATAAATGGAAGCCATATGTTGATGCAGGGACACTGTGTCTCTATCAGGACTATTATGTGTGAGAGGAAAAAAAGAAAAAAAGGAAAAACTTTCTTCTTTAAGACACTCTATTGCAGGGATTATTGGGTACTTCAATGTAAGCTGTCCCCTAAATAACATATTTCACAAAGTGATAATTTCCCTATTTTCTAAAGAGCTCCTACAATGAAAAGCAACAACAACAAAGCAAGATCAACAACCTAATAGAAAACATTGCAGAGGAAATACTTCACGGAAAATGAAAGAGAAATGGGTATAAACACATATGAGGAGTTGCTAAAATGCACGCAAAATTCAGGAATGAAATTTATGATTCTATTGAAAGGGCATTTTCAACTACCAGATTTACAAAGATCCGAAAGCTTGGTAATATTATATATATAAAATACATGCATTAAATATACATAATATTATATATATATATATATAAGCATATGGTGAACTAGGTAAAATTGAGTACGTAAGAGGAAATTTATTCCACCTTTGAATGTATTAGCAAAAGATCAGAAATGACCTAAATGTCCACTGGTATGAGACTGCGTAATTATGGTATGTCCAAAAAATTAAATTCAATATAGTGGTAAGACAGACTGAGGGATCTCCTACAAAATAATATGGAATAGGGCAGGCTACGGTGGCTCACTGGCAGAGTTTTTGCCTGCCATGCCAGAGACCCAGGTTCGATTCCCAGTGCCTGTCCACGTAAAAAAAAAAAAGAAAAAAGAAAGAAAGAAAAGAAAACATGGAATAATCTCAAAGATACAGTTTTAAATTTAAAAAGTAAGACAACACACACACACAAGAAAGACACAGAAAAGTGTACAAAGTATAGTCTAGAATCCATGTAAAATTAGGAAAAATATGAACCTGGTTATGATTAAATAGTAAAGAAATATTTCTCAAATGATAAGGAAGAAACAAGCAACATAGTTTACTTCTGGGAAAGAACTACATGATTGGTTGAGAGCAATGGAAGGAGCCATATCACTGATTCGTAACTTTTAATTATAAATCATGTGGCTATATCATTTAAAATAGTATAAAAACAAAGTAGTAGAAGTTCATTTAAACAAAGCTATATATATATATTTGGGTTTTTTTTTTGCACGAGCAAGCACCAGGATTCAAACGCAGGTCTCCGGCATGGCAGGCGAGAACTCTGCCTGCTGAGCCACCATGGCCTACCCTATTTGTCTATTTTTAATTGTTTTAATAACAGCTTTATTCAAGTATAATTCATATACCATACAGATAATTATTTTAAAGTATACAGTTCAATGATTTTCAGTATATTCACAGAATTGTGTAACCATAACAACAATCAATTTTAGAACATTTTTATTACCCCAGAAAGAAAACCCATACCCATTAGCAAGCACTTCACATTTTCCCCAAAATGTATAGATTTGGGTATTCTGCACATTTCAAGTCAATACAACAACATAACGTGATTCTTTGTTACATGCTTCTCGCATTAGTACAATCTTTTCAAGGTTCATCCATGTTACAAGATGTACTATATCTCATTTTTTGAATTTCCAAATACTATTGCACTATCTGAATATAACACATTTACTCACTCATCAGCTGATGGATGATTGGGCTGTTTACAATTTTTGGCTATTAGAAATTATGCTTTTTTATTTTTTGCAATTTTAATGATATATGTTCACATACCATACAAACATCCAAATAATACATTCAGTAGTTCACAGTATCGTCATATACTTGTGCATTCATCATCAAAATAAATTTTGAACATTTTCATTACTCAAAATATTAAAATATGAATAGTAATAATAAGACCCAAAACAGTCCACATTATTGCCATATCTTTTCTCCTTATTTTCTAACTCATCGATTCAAACACTGGATAAAGGGGCTGTTAGTTACAAGGTTTCATAATCACATGTGACACTGTAAAAGCTATATAATTATACAATCATCTTCAAGAATGAAGGCTAATGGATTATAATCCAACAGTTTCAGATATTTCCTTCCAGCTATTCCAGTATATGAAAAACTGAAAAGGGATATCTATATAATACATAAGAATAACATCTAAAATAACCTCTCAACTCTATTTGAAATCTCTCAGCCACTGAAACTTCATTTTGTTTTATTTCTCTTCCACCTTCTGGTAAATACAGCTTTCCCAATCCCATGATACCAGGGCCAGGTACATCCCTGGGAATTAGGTCCCACACTGTCAAGGAGATTTACACCGCTGGGAGTCAAGTCTCACATAATGGGAAGGGCAATGAGTTCACCCACTCGACATAACTATGAGTAGACTTAGCTACTCTGTTGCAGGAAAAAGTTTCCTAAGGGCAAGCCCCCAGATCAATTGCTTGGCCTATTTAAATTGCAAGTCCTCAATGCTTGCAAGAATATCAAGAATTTCCCAGGTGGAGAGGTTTAATATTTCCACATTTTCCCCAATCGCTGTTAGGAATTTTGCTAATACTTTTTTTCTATTTTCAGCCCAGATTACTCTGGAAAGAATTCGAGGCATCATACTAACAAACCAACAAGGTCTTACTCCCTACCAGAGGTTCCATGTAATTATGGTGTTTGAATGACTGGACCATACAGGTTAGAGAATATGCTACAAAAAATATAAATTTGGCACCAAATAAACATCTCTTCCTTTGTTCTCACACAGAAGTTGAAGTTTAAAAACACAGTCAATTTCATCCTTTAGCCTTTAGTCTGATTTACTTTACTCCTAAACAGATTAGCTCCATTCATATCTATAATTGAAATCGAATCACCTTGTCAGTTTCTTTAAACAGCTTCTGTATGGGGTAATGCTCTTTCATAGCTGCAAAACCCTACCTCTGAGTCTCTGGTGTCACACAGATATCAGGGGTTCCAGTGAATGAGCAGATTATGCACCAAGAGCTTACATTTCCGAATTTAGGAATAACAGAACTCAGGAACAGATTTAACTGCTGTACAAGTTTACAATCTAGGAACATTTACAACAAGCATTCCCCTGATAACCTATATTATTGAGACAATACAGTATTTGTCCTTTTATTTCAGGGTAATTTCACTCAACATGTCCTCAATGTTCATCCACGTTGTTGCATGCATCATGACTTTATTCTTGTCTTACAGCTGCGTAATATTCCATTGCATATATACACCAAAGCTTGTTCATCCACTCATCCACTGATGGATATTTGGGCTGTTTCCATCTCTTAGCAATCGTGAATAATGCCCTATAAAAATTGGTATGTAAATGTCTATTCATATCCTTCCATTCAGTTTTTCTGTTTATATACCTAGTAATGGGATTGCTGGATTATACACCAATTCAATACTTAGTTTACTGAAGAATCACCAAGCTTTCTTCCAGAGTACTGGCAACATTCTATATTCCCACCAAGAGTAAATAAGTGTGTCCCTTTCTCCACATCCTCTCCAGCATTTGTCTTGATAAAGACCATGCTAATCAGTGTGAGATGATATCTCATAGTGATTTTGATCTGCATTTCCCTAATAGTCAATGGAGTTGAGCATCTTTTCATTTGCTTATGAGGCATTTTTGTTTTTTGTTTTTTGTTTTTGGAAAAAGTATCTGTCCATGTATTTTGCCCATTTTTGAATTGGGTTCTTTGTCTTTTTGCTGTTCAGTTGAAGAATCTTTTTATATATTCTAGATACTAAACCCTTATCAGATATATGAATTCCTAATATTGTCTGCCATTGCATAGGCTGCTTTTTACTTTCCTGACAAAGTCCTTTGATGTACAACAGTGTTCACTTAATAAAATATCCAATTTATCTCTTTCTTCTTTCCTTGCTCATGCTTTGGGTATTAAGGTATAGGAAAGCACCTTCTACCACAAGATCTAGATTTTTCCCTACATTTTCTTCTAAAAGTTTTATGTTCTTAGCCTGCTCCAATTTTGAGCTATTGGATCCATTTTCAAGTGTGAGTTTTATTCCTTTGTATATGGAAAGCCAGTTATTCATTCACTGCTTCTTGAAGAAGCTGCTCTGTCCCAGTTGAATTGGCCTGAGTGACTTATCAATGATCACTTGTACAACAAAAGATAAGAGTGTCCATTTCTGAACATGACATTTGATTCTATCAGTCAGCATTAGCTATCTTTATGCCAGTACCATGCTGTTTTGACCATTGCTGCTTGGTAACATGCTAATAAAGACAGACAGTGTGAACCTCCCATTACATACATCTTTCTTGAGATATTTTTATCTATTCTAGGCACCCTGCCCTTCCAAATAAATTCGGTTATTGGGTTTTTACTTCTGTAAAGTAAGTTGTTGGAATTTTACTTAGTATTGAATCTATAAATCAATTTCAGTCTTCCAATCCATGGACATGGTATATACTTCCATTTATTTAGGTCTTCTTTCATTTCTTTTAGCAATTTATTGTAGTTTTCTCTGCATGGGCTTTTTGTGGTCTTGGTGAAATTTATTCTTAAATATTTCATTTTTTCCTTGCTATTATAAATGGGTTTTTAAATTGATTTCCTCCTCAGATTACTCTTTACTGATTTTTGCATGTTGATCTTATACCCTGCCACTTTGATGAACTCATTTATTAGCTCTAGTAGATAGCAGCACATCTTTCAGAACATCCTTGTCGTGTTCAAGATTTTAGAGAGAAAGCTTCCATTCTTTCCCCATTGAGTATGTTAACTGTTTTTTTCACATATTCCCTTTATCATGTGGAGGAAGGTCCCTTCTATTTCTATCCTTTGAAGTGCTTTGATCACAAAAGGATTTCGAATATTTTCAAATGCCTTTTTTGCATCAATTTAAATGATGTAGTGTTTTTCCATTTTGACCTACTAATGTGGAGCATTGCATTAATCAATTTTATTTTGTTGAAAGAGCCTTGCATACCTGGAATAAATCCCAATTGGTCATGTTGTACAATTCTTTTAACATGCACTATATTCTGTTTGCAAGTATTTTATGGAGGATTTTTGAACATACATCCATGAAAGAGATAATTTAACTAGTTGAAGGCGTTTAAGAAAGAAGAGAGACTCTTTCACTTCTTCTTCAGCCAGTGAGCCTCTCCTGTGGAGCTAGCCCAGACTCTTCATCAGAGCCGCCAGCTTCACAGCCTACCCTATGGATTAGGACTCTTCAGTACCCACGGTTATGTGAGGCAGCTTTATAAAGCTCATATTTACAGATGTCCCTATTGGTTCTGTTTCTCCAGAGAACTATAACACAACTCTTATGGGGTGTAATGTTCTGTAAAAGTCTGTGAAGTCTAGTTCATGTATCATATTATTGAAAAGTTCTGTTTCCTTGCTGATTCTCTGTCTGAATATTCAATCCATTGATGAGAGAAGTATATTGAAGTCTCCAGATATTACAGTATATTTGTCTACTTCTAACTGGAGCATTGTCAGTGTGTGCACCTCACGTATTTTTGACACTCCGGCACTGTGCATAAATATTCATGTTTGTTTTGTCTTCTTGAGGAATTGTCCCTTTTATTAATACATAGTGATCTTCTATGTCATTTTAATTGTTTTATATTTGAAGTCTAATTTATCTGATATTACCATGGCTATCCCAGGTCTTTTATGGTACTTGTTTTTGTGAAATCTTTTTCCAACATTTCACTTTCAAACTATTTGTGTCTTTTTTTCTGAAGTGAGTCTCTTCTAGACAGCTTACAGGTGGGCCCTTTTTTTTAGTGCTGCCAATAAATGCCTTTTGGTTGGGAAGATTAATGCATTTACACTGAATGTTATTACTGTAAAAGCAGTACATTCTTCTACTGTTTTGTATTTTGAATTTTGTATGTCATATCTTATTTTTTCCCTCTTTTTACCTTTACTGAAAGTTTTCTTTCTATACTCTTCTTCACTGCACTCCTGTCATTTCCTATCTGCCTGTAGTGCTCCCTTGATTATTTCTGGTAGAGTAGATCTCTTATTCACAAACTCTCTCAGAGCCAGTTTGTCTTAAAATATTTTGAATTTGCACTCCTTGAGGCTTTTTTTTCTTAACATGGGCAGCCACCAGGAATCAAACCTGGGTCTCTAGCATGGCAGGTAAGGAATCTGCCACTGAGCCATCGTTACCTGCCCTCCCCCTTGTTTTTGAAGGACAGTTTTGCTGTATATAGAATTCTTGGTTGGTAGCTTTTTTCTTTTATCATCTTAAAATATGTCATACCACTGCCTTCTCACCTCCATGGTTTTACAGAGAAATCCACTCATAGTCTTATCAAACTTCTTTTCTATGTGATGGATCACTTTTCTCCTCCTGCTTTCAGAATTCTTTGTCTTTGACATTTGACAATCTGGCCAATAAGTGCATTGGAGTAGGTCTATTTGGAGATGTTCTGTTTGGGGTATGCTGTGTTTCTTAGATCTGTAATTTTATGTCTTTCATAAAAGATGGGAAATTATCAGTGATTATTTCTTCCCTCATTTTTTCTGTCCATTTTCCCTTCTCTTCTCCTTCTGGGACACCTATAACATGTGCATGCACTTCATATTGCCACTCAATTACCTGAGAGCCTACTCATGTTTTTCCATATCTTTTCTTTTGTTTGTAAGTATTCAGATGTCCCATCTTCTAGATCACTAATCCTTTCTTCTGCCTCTTCAAACCTATTCTTTTAAGTTTCCATTTTGTTTTTCACCTCTTCTATTGTACCATTCATTCTCAAAAGTTCTGCCATTTGTGTTTTTGAAGTTTTAGAGTTCTTTCTTATGGTTGCCCAATGTCTTATTTCCTTCAACTCTTTTGCAATATATTCCCTCAATTCACTGATTTAGCATATTTGTTAGAATACCTTTAATTAGTTGTATCAACTCCTGTATCTCCTTTGAAATGTTAGTATTTCCTTCGACTGGGTCATATCTTTGGTTTTCATAGTATGACTTGTAATTTTTTGCTGGTATCTAGGCTTCTGAATTCCATGATTAATTTATTCTGGAGGTCATTTTCACACTTAATCTAGGGTATTCTTGTTATTTGACTTTGTTCTCTATCTACTCTTTGCCATTCAGTTCAACATATTCCAGACATCTAGCTTTACTTCTGTTTAACTGAACATAATTTTTTGGCTCTTGTTTTTCTGTTTCTACCCCAGCCTATATGGAACCTTTTTTTTGGACAAGGGCCTCCCAGATATGATCGGCTCAACCTGATTTTCCCAGACATGGCAGACTCAGATATCAGGAAGTGGTTGTAATCTGTGTGAAGTTTCCCTGAGCACCCAGAAGGTTGTAGATATTCCTGGGATTTCTATTGATTCTGTGTTTTTCCTAACCTACCCAGCAGATGACGATTGTAAGCCTGCAGCTGCCCACTGGTGTAAAGTGGCTGGCGCCTTTAATTCTTAGCAGCTACTGTCCCTGCTAGGGGAGTGGTTGAAAAAGCTGCTGAGATAGAAAGTGGGTTTAAGCTGTTTCTGTTTCAACTCCTGGGGTCTCAATTCTCTGAATGAGAGCCACCATTTGAGCTTGGCCCTGCCCTCTTTTCTTGGAAAGTTACACCTTTTAGGGAAATATCTGCTTCACTTAACTAATTACTTTGTCTCTTAGACTTATCTTACCACCACCCTTGCCAGGGTCAGGGCTAACAATTGAAAATGCCTGAGGCTTTCTCTAATGAGCTATGTCAACAACGTAAACAAAAATCTGAAAAAGAAAAGAAGTCTGTTTTAAGAGCCAGTCCCCAGCTCATAAGGATTGCCAATCAAGTGCTGGAGTTGATATCAGACTCTGTGTGTCTCTTTACTTGGACGCACAGCCCTTTTCCAGTATTTTGAGCTCAGATAACTCCAAAAGCCTCCATTTTAGTGTCCCCCCCTTCATTCAGCACCACTTCTTCTCTGCTGGGAGAAATCTCAGAGTTACATTCCTCCTTGCTCTGGGTTTATCTGTTCTCGGAGCTTATACAAAGGAGTCCAAATTTGTTCATTAAAACAACAACTGGAATTCTCTCAAGCTACCTTCCCTTCCTCCTAGAACAGACTGCTTCTTTTTCTCCTGTGGAAGTGTCTCCAACACAGCATGTCATACACCAGTTGGGGAGAGGTGCCAGCCTCCACAGTTTGGGGGCTTTGCTTATAATTCTGAATTGTGATCATGGTGCTTCCACCTGTTCCAGGGGGTATACAATGTGTGGCCAGTCACAGATGTTGTAGCTATTTCCTAGCTGCTCTAGGACTAGTAAAATTCCACACCTCCCTAGGCTGCGATCTTGCCCCACATCCTGTCAAAAAAAAAAAAATCTCTCTATTTAAAAAACAAAACAAAACCTTATAGCACGAACAGATGCAATATTAAAAATTTTGGAGATGAAATACAGCAAACATGTCAATCAGAATTTTGAAATTTTTTCACTGGTAGAATAAATCCATTACTTGTATAAGATACAACAAAAAAGTGAAGCAATAAGAATGATATTCATAACCATTTGTTTTTAATAATATTCTCTGTGTGTGTGACTGTGAGCATGTATATTCGAAATGGTTTAGAATCAGGGCTTCTTCCTGGGGTCCATACTTTGATATAATTACTTCCTTTTAAATCCTATATATTATATTGCATGCTTTTAAAACATCATTCTGCAATAGATGCATGATCTTTCACCAGACTACCAAAGGACTCCAAAACATAAAGAAGTTTAAGGTTACCTATCAGAAAAGACCATATGAATCTGAAAAGTCATATAATCAAGACACATCCTTTTTAGTCCTAAAATTGACAGGAATAAATTATTTCTATATCTATATATGCAAATATTTGTATACATACATTTATGCTTAATTCTTTATCATACCATCCTAATAGACCTCTCATGAAAAATATCTAACCAGTCTCTATGTACTTACACTGACATTTCAACCACATCATTTCTGTTAGTAAATAGAATATACTCCACTTAAGTCAATCTATTTTGCAGATTTGTTCAAACTGTTGTAGCAATTAATCACGATGGGTGTGCTAATGAGGTATTCAAGAAAACTGAGACTTCCAAAAAGTACCTCACTCTTTGAATGCTACAGTTATGTCCCACACCTGCTTTCTCAATAATTATTATAATTTTAAAGCACTACCTCCTGTATTTGAAAGAAACAATTTACTTTCCGCATGCTATTCACAAAAAGCATTGTATTTTCTTTAAAGGTTTGAACCATGAAGATACTAAATTCCAAGACATTGTGGTATGCATGAAATTTAACATGGGCAGGGATGTTTTAAAGTGATATTTGTTAATTTCAACTTTTTGACAGTAAAGTGGTATGAAGTGTTCTGTCATTCTTATGCATGTAACCTCTTTTGTGCCCATCCATCCCCCCCTTTTATTTGCTCTTAGTCTTTCATTTCATACTGAATATTTCACTTTGTATTATCCAAATTCCCTGACTCTTGTGCCAGCCCACTCCTGAATTCTGCAAAATTGTTTTAAATAATTTAAGTAAGTAACAATAACATAAATTAATTATTATATAAGTTAAGTAATGAATTAATTTGATGTATTAGTAAGTAGCTTAATTAAGTGACTATTAATTCTTTTTTTTTTTTAACATGGGCAGGCACCGGGAATCGAACTCGGGTCCTCTGGCATGGCAGGCGAGCACTCTGCCTGCTGAGCCACCGTGGCCTGCCCTAAATTTTTTAAGCATTTTAATTTCCTTAGTAATAGGCCTGATCATATTACTGTCATAATCTTAATCAGTTCCTAGTTATTTCCTGAACACAGGCAAAAATCTCACTTTTAAATCTGGAAAGGATATTAGAGATCTTTTTAGTTAAATCTGTTGTCTTTTACATAAAACTGAGACCCAGATAGGTTTCAACATATCCTAAGTGTGAGTCAACAAATTGGAATTAGTCAGAACACCATCCCAGTATCTGTCTTTTGAATGCAATGACATGAGATTAGGATTCAAGACCTTGACAATTCACATTTCAACCCAAACCATATTCTCCTGTATTTCCATTCACAAACTATATATAGGGGTTTATGGAATTATTCACTATTTCCTATATACACTCCAGGCTTGCCTGCTTGAGGCTCACTCTCTTTCCTCCACTCAAAAATTCCATTGTTTATTTCATGTATTATAATTCTCTCCAGTATTTAAGGTCCAGCACACATGTCACCTTCTCAATTAAAGCATTTAAGATCCCTGCAGTGGAATTCATCTCTCCTTCCTCAGACTTCTCATTATACTCACACAAATGATAATTTGTACCTCATATAACTGTACCTGATATACATATATATCTCCCCCATTGGACTATAAGCTCTTCGATGGAATTGTCTTTGTCTGACAAGTCCTTTGTCTTTATGTCCACTACAGATTCCAAGAGAATGCCTTATGCACAGTTGTATCTGTTAAGTAAGAATCTATGTAAATGATCTAAAACAGTTATCTGTTAAATGAGCATATAAATAATGGACCTAAATATTCTCTGCAATTTTAATGGACTTCATTGACAGAGAATAGCTATACTGCTAAAAGGTGAGACTCTAGTGTGACAGGTTCAGTATCAACTTGGCAAGGTGATGGTCCCAAGTTGTTCTGTGGACTTAAATCATCAGCATGTGAGTTTCATCTATGGCTATTCTGTAATCAGCTAAAGGAAGTGACTCTCACAATGAATGAGGCTTAAATGGAGGAGTCAGAAGCAGGAGTTCAGAGGAGCTCAAACACTGACCTTTGAAGTTGTTTGAACCCAGAAACCATGCAAAGGATCAGCAGACATCACCATACGCCTTCCCATGTGGCAGAGAAACCTAGATTTAATTAGTTGCCTTTTCTGTGAGGAACTATACATTTATAAATAAGCAACCCAGCCCATATTTGGCGTATTGCATACTAGCCGCCTTAGCTAACTAAAACAGCCACTGAATGGCCTTAACATAAAATGACTCTCAGGAAAAACATTTGGAGAACTTGTTTGAAATACAATGTTTTGTATCATAAGCTTAATTATTTGTTAACATGAATTAGAGTGAAGGATCATCAAAGAAACCTCAAAATCTTAAGACCAACAAGCATTAGAATATTTTGACTCTGGCCTTGCAGAACCATCTAAGAATTGGTTTCATTTTAAAATGACTACTTATTTTGTTTCATGAAGGATGCTAGAAGACTCCAGTGCATCCACAGGTTTATTAGTGGCATGACTACTCATCTATTCTTACTGGTTAAAGTATTTACATGTCTTCAAAGGTAAAAGGATTCAACCATGCAAATGATACCTATATATCCCAAATATTAATAAATTGAATGAAAATACCTTAACAAAAAACAACAAACTAAACTTCAACTTCAACAAAATGAAGGCTGATTTGATTAAGTTAGGTGGTCAAGCAAAGTGAATGTGGAGGATAGGGTTACAGGGAATGCAAGAATTTCTGGTCAATCTTACTATCTATCAAAATCTCTAACTCCCATACCAACTTTCATCTTGCCATACTACTTGTAGAGGTTTGATTTTTTCAGACTCTTCAGACAAAGCCAGATTTTCCTAACAGTGCGGTCAAGAGGTATGGTCAGGAAAGGCTTGCTCAAGAGTATTTTTCTCTATATATCACCTCCTTTTAATTTTTTTTTTACTATTTTTATATCTTCCATTTACATAACATTAAGTGATATTGCTTACCTACCCTCATTTCCAGTAAAATCAAATTAATGGGGAACAGAATTACTGTTGTAATATATAATGCTGTATACATGTTTAAAATTAATAGGAAATGGAGCCCAATAGGAGCCCTATAATAAAAAATACTGTGTCAGCTGCACCTCCCACAAAAAGACCTTTGTTAGTACAAGAACATTCAACTTCTACAGTAATACCTTTTTCTGGAAAGGGGATTTGAGGCATTTCCTTACAAATCCCAATCAAGTATCCACTCTTGTTCACTGACACTTTGGCGAGGATGGCAAATAGATGAAATTCAGCACTCAAAAAAAAATCAGATATGGGAAAACACAATTTAAAGTGACACTTACTGGCTACAATAATAAAGAATGTTAAGGACCACAACTTCACCTAAAAACAAGGGTGTGTTCCTGCAGTGTAGAGGAAGGTTTAAGATAAGAGTTACTCCTTCTCCTATGTCTCTTTAACTTACAGCACGATAATTGGCTACCTTCTTTCCTTCCTGCCTAAATGATTACTATGGATCAGGGGTTCACTCGAGAAGACTGTTCATTTTCAAATAAAAAGCTAAAACACAAACACCGCAATTCAATAACAGGGAAATTTATGGGGCATCATTTGTTTTGCTAATAAGCCTAGCACAAAATCAGCAAATATAGATGAACATAAATTCACTAATTCTTTCTTTAACTATTCTATTCTTCCCTCTTTTTATTGCCATCACTTGTATCATAATTGGCATGTAAGAGGTAATAAAATTACTAAGACAAAACATTGAAAACCATTTGAAGCATCGAAGGAGCAAAGGAGGGAGACAAACAATATCCAAAGTTGCATATAGTAGCAAGAATTGAACAGGTATCTTCGAAAATGCATTTATTCCCAATGTATTTCACAGAATGCGCATGACTCATTTGGAGATAAAACGCGGTGGAGAGGAAAACTTTTAGACTGCAGAATCCTGCCATATGCAAGTGAGAGATCATGGACAATTTAACTAATGTTGGTATCTTCGGTTTCTCTAGACATAAAAAGGCATATTGTTAGCTACGCTATTAGCTTCCTGTGAGGATTAGATAATATTTTGTCCATCAGTGTACCTGGTGATACATTTTTCTGAGATACACTTAATTGGAAATATACAGATGTTACAGTCAATAACAGGTGATACCATGGTCATAATCATCATAATTTATTGTCTGTCTAAAGAGGCTTTGCCTATTATCTGTCTTTTCAGGCTTCATTCACCATGGTACCCCTTAACCCATACAAAAGACACCTTTCTGTTGAGGAGCCAACGAAGGTTGGCTCTGCTGTCTCATAACCCTCTCTGAGCCTTGGATTGTAGCCAGCCATACAGAATATATTCCAGTAATCCTGCCTGGCTTTAATATTCGCCAACCTGTCATTCTTTATTGACTTCCAGGGGTAGGTAAAGGCTCAGTGGGACCTGAAATGTATCTGGTGGCTTTGTTCAAAAACTGCACGTAAAATTCTGAACGCAAGAGGAATTAAATACAGAATGTTTGTTGAAAAAGTGACAGGAAATCACAACAAATAGGAAAAAAATTTGGCAAATCGAAAGAAAACAAAAAACTTGTTTATCCACTACTTTACACACCTCTATGACACTCTTGCCTGTGTTTTCTGGCTGTATATACGGATCTGTTTGTTGTATGACAGGAATTTTCTATCCTTTTTCCTAGAGATAACTGTGTGAGTATTCAGCTTCACAAATTATACTGGTAATGTTTAAATGTTTAGGATTTTTGTCAAATTCGAGAATAGCACTATTATAGGAACTGTAAAATTTCATGAGCTTCAAGTTTTCTTATTCTGTGAGGGACCCTAAAGATCCTCTCAATTGTTGATATTCATTAACCAATTTGCTGTTAATATCTCACCATGGTGGCATATGGTAGCCCTATGTCATCTCTGTCAGCATGTCAGCCATTCCGATCAAATCAGCAAGAAAGTTAATTATATGTCAATATAATTCATATAATTCATTCCTTTAGTTCCAAAGTGCTTAGTCATGACTTCAAAGGCAGATTATCTCTTGCTAATATAATACTCTTTTGTTTTATGATCTGAATTTGTTACTTTTTTATGTTTTTGCTATTTTAATAGCAATTTTAATTTCTATTGATATCATTGCTGCATATTGCTTTTGTTTAATATTCCACCATATATTTATATGAATATTCCCTTATTTCATTCATAAATCAATTTGAAGTGGACAAGACAAAATGCTGAAAACTTATTCTAAGTCAGGAAACAATATTTTTCAATCTTGAGTTTTTAAAAACTTTCCCAAAATCACCTTTTCAAATTTCAGGTAAAATGTCATATCCTCAAATCTACTACTTTTTAGCCACATCCCAAACATGCCTCTCTCTCCAAATTGATGGAGAGTGTGCATATGTACAGGAGAATTCAAAATGAAAAGGAACAGTGGCCTTAATAGCACTCTGAAATAGCTTACTTTTGCATGCTTTGCAAAAACATTTGAACAAAGGAGCATGTTGCTATGACCCCACCCCCCAAGTCTTGAAACTTAAACTTGGGTGCTTAGCTTCATAGTAACAATGCCTCTATCGCCAACTCTAAGCCTCTAAATGTGCACATATATCTTACATGCAGATCTCTTAAGCTTTTCCTCACTCCTTCTCTTGACACCCAAATTTTTCTAAACAATACTCTTCTTAACCCAATACAAGTTGTCCTTTGATCCTAATGCTATAGACTAAACTAATATATTAATGTTAACAAAGAACACAACAATTTACTACTTTTACTTCTCATATTATGTGACGACACTTAAGCATTTGCCATTTTAGTTGGATAGTCCCTTCTTCTTAAAACTCGATCCTCCTTTGGTATTCCTTACTTCCCTGTTGCCCAATTACTACCGTTCTAATCACTGTTATTTGAATCCTTTAATTGACTTTTGTCTACATTTTTCGTATCTCTGAGGACCTTGTGTATTCCACACTCACAGTTCTGCATCTGGTAGATATCATCCACATTCACTGTTCTATGGACTCACTATATTTATGATTCTCGAAAAAATGTATGTTACCATATATGGGTGAATCTCTCCCTAGCCAATCAAACCTAGCCAACACCCACCCTCAAACCCCATGAAATTTCCCTTACCCTCAAGTTGAGAATATAGATTTCAAACTTGCCTCTGGTCTCTCTGAAGATCAACCTCACGATAAAACTCTAAATTTTCTCAAAATTCCAATGTCACAGAATCATCTCCTATGCATGTCAGGCAGTGACCCCTTGTTCAGTAACAAATCCTGGTAACCAAACGGAATTTAATGTCAAAAGACTACATGTCTGAGGTACTACAATTCTGGCAGGCCCTCTGTGCTGACCCTAAGTGGACACCTGGACTAATTTTGCCTGGATACTTGGTACATCAGACCCTTTGATGCTAGGCTAAATTTTGAGGAAAGAATTGACTCTGGCAACAGATCACTTTTGGGTGAGTAACTTCTTATAAGCACCTATTATCTTTCGCCAAATATGTGCCCAATAGGATTATGGTTTGAGTCACACCCTTTAGTGTAGCATCTGCTCTTGGGGGTTGTAGTCTACATTTTAAATAGTAGACAAGATCATTCATTGGGTTTAATGGAATTGAGCCTTACCACCTGTCCCCTTGCTGGGAAACACTGCATTAAAGCTCTTTCTTTTCTCAAGCTATCCAAGTCATAGAACCAGCATCTGTGCGCTATTCTAGCCCAAACCATTAGCTCCAGTCCATTCCCCTCAGGTATTCAAAATGTAGAATATATGAAAATGAGTATCCTCTCCCCAAAACTGCCTTTCCCTTGTGTATTTTATATCACAGTTAACGATACCAACACTTTAAGAATCGTGTTCAAATATGGAAATCATTTTTTCTTATCTTTCTTCTTCAGCTATATTTATATCCTTGGAGGATCCACATACAGGTCTCATTCAAAAACATAAAGATCCTTTTCTTCAGCTCAGCTGCAGAGGGAATTGGGACCAATTTTTCTCTTCTTATTTATGTAGATTAACTTTTACTTTTCTAGTTTCCACCCAAATGAGACGCATTGTTATTTTTAAGCAAAATGACACTTGCTAACACAACAAATAAGCTTTCTATAATCTAAATATAGCTGTAAGCTGGTAGTCATAGGCCTCTTCCAAATGCTTCCTGCTCCTTCATAGCTACAATCATCTTAAGTCTTAAAAAGACCTCTGAGTGGAGCCAGGAAATGAATGAGAGTTCAATGCCCTCTGAATAGCACACAGAGGTCAAATCTCTTGTTCAATTATTGATTTCCCCAATTCATGGCTTTCAGAGATCTTAAAGAGGGGGCTTACAGAGGATGGTTACCACACTTAATGCCCAATTTGAGCAAAATATATCTCTGCCTCATCAAATATTTTCAAACCACTATAGACTGGCTGCAGATGTAGCTATTTTAGTTTTTAACAAGCAGATCACGGGAACATAAGTTGTTATTGAGAAATTTCTCTCTCAGGAAACAAAACTTCTTGCCCTTTAACATCTGCTGTAATAATTTCCTAATCCCTTTCATGTTTGGAACTAGGTCCATATCCATAGTTATGCATATTAATGCAGAAGCCAAGTTTATACACCATGCTGGTAATCTAGGATTAAAAGATCAATGTAACTGAAAACACACATATTTATGCCTGTGTGTGGAGAGCATTCTGGGGTAAGTAATGGATAAACGAGAGAGGTATAGAAAAAGGAAGAGAGAGAGAAAAAGGAAGTAAAAGAAATAGTAACCAAGTGAGGGTGGTGAAAGAGCAAGAGCAAGAGGAAGGTTTCAGACTGGCTTTTTTTGACTAATATATATAATTCAACATTGTGACCACATCTATATCTTCCAAATATCTTTCTAAATATCTCTCGCTTTTCTACAACATCTGCTACTGCCTTAAATTGAGAATTCCAATATTATTTTGCTTTGACTGTGAGAAAAATCAAGTACCAAATGTCCTCGCTTTGGGACTTTTCTCTCACTTGGATCAATATATAACATTGCCATAAACTTGAGCTTTCTAAAATACAGATGTATTTTATATCACTCCCTTTTAAAAAGTATTCAGTTGTTACTTACCAACCTGGAAATAAAAATTAAAAATCAAAATCCTAATGCCTTCCATGGCCTTGTTCCTACATGAGCATTCATCAATAGAATGCTTATGAGATGGGTGTGGCTAGGTTCTACAGGGAACCGAAAGTGTGATGGTTTTATTTGGTGATAGATAAAGAAGTCAGCATAATAAATCGTTAGGAAAACATGAATGCACAGTTAGATAACTTAATATTTTGGAGATAAGAATCAGACCAATTAAAATAGGTTAATTAATCTTCAACCAGAATTTAAAAAATTACCTATATAACATAAGGCAGAAAATGAGCAAAAATAAAACAAAAAAAAACCCAGCATGTGAAAAAATTATGTGTAGAAATGAACACCACCAAATGGAAAGCTGAAATTCATTTCATAAGGCTAGTATAGCTTGGTTCTGAAATTCTATAAAGACAATTTTCAAAGCATAGGCTTACTTTCCTCTTGAACACAGAAACAACATCTTAGTTAACTGAATCCAATGATAAAATGTAAGAAATATAATTTGAAGTACAGACATTCTCAGGAATGTATAAGAAAATGTATATACTTTTAATATCAGTAAATCCATCAATGTAAGTCATCACATTGAGTTAAAGGAGAAAACCTCATGCTTAATGGGCAAACATTAAATACCTACTCTTTAAAATCAGAAACAATTCAAGAATAATTTCTATCATCATTATTCTTTAAGATAACACCAAGTCTTGAAGCTGCATGTACACCAGGAAGCTATGTTCTTAAATCTAATCCATTCATTTCAGTATAAACCAATTGAAACTAGGATCTTTTCATAAGGGTTATTCAGTTAAGGTGTGGCCAACCTCATTCAAGATGGGCCTTTATCCTATTACTGCATTCCTTTATAAAAGGATACATACCCAGAGAGAGAAGCAAGAAGCTGAAAGCGATCAAACCACAAAGAGAAGAGAGAGATCAACAGATGCCATGCGGTAGAGGAGCCCAGGACAGCCTGTCTGTTGATGCCTTAATTAGGACATCGTCATAGCCTCCAACCTATAAGGTATTAAATTCACATTGCTTTAAGCCAACATATTTCATGATACGTGCTTTAAGCAGCTGAGGAAGCTAAAATACATAGTATATATGTTCCTAGCCTTTGATAAAAGATACAAGAAGGAGAAAATTAGTATGATACTTGTACAGGGACAGGTAAAAAGACTAATGAAACAAAAGAGAAAGCTCTGATAGATGGCCAGGAAAAGAAAAGAAAAGGACTCTCTGTATCACTTTGGCAACTTCCTGTGAGCATATAAGTATTTCAAATAGCAAGTTCCTTTTTGTTTTTCTTCCAAGAAAGAAAGATCAAAGAGATCCATGTATCTAAGCCTAGTTAATTTATTATATAGATGATACTACAAATCAATTGCAAAGAGAATGAACAGTTCATTAGATATTGTTAGGGAAAATAATAATTAGAGAAGTGTTTTAATTTAAAATTTTACATAATTGCAGATGCCAAATGGGATAACGCATAAAAATATAAAAGACAATACTATTGTACTAACAAATCTATATGCAAAAAAAAATAGACGGCTTCAAGAGAGATATATCTATGAAAAGAATGGCATCGGTAATTTAGCGGATTAAATGTACAGGAAACCTATATTAAGAAACTTTTTAGACAGATTCCTCCAAGGTATTGTAAAATCACATATGGGTGGGGAAATACTTAACCAGAAACTTGAAGAAAAACAATTTTTAAAATAAGGACATTATTAACTCAAGGGATTACAAAGCTTTGACAATAAAGGAATAAAATGTTCATAACTTGGTGCAACAGGGAAAATAATTACATAGTAATAAGCTACTGGATATGGATTTAACCATAATTGTCATGTAATTAAATAGGGAAAATGGACAGAAAGAAGTTGGTGTGTGAAAGATAGATGAAATCCTCACATGCAATTATAGGAAATCAACCAACAATACGTATAAGGAATGATCAAGAAAAATTAGTATACTTTTTTTAAATTTAAACAATATAGATGCATATAAAGGAAAAACAAGTGATTGCCTCTAGAAAGCCCAGAATGGAGGGAAAAGAAAAAGTGGCAGCCAGTGAAAAATAATTACGGTAAATGCCTATTTATCACTATTTAACATTATAAACTAAAAAGTATAATTAATTGTGCACATACTAACCGTCAGGAAATATTCTTAAGTCCATTATATGTATTGATGCATCTGATACAGCAAAGCAATGAATCATGTACTAACACACATATATATATAGAAGTGAACTTACTCGCCTAAAGGCATGCAATTTTGGTAACTGCTACATGTGGTAATAAAGGCATAAAAATATAGGAGGTCAGACTCGAGAGACTTTATTTCAAAGAGTTGTGCTATGCTAAGATAGAAACAAAAATTTAATTTTATAAGCTACACTTAGAAGAAGGGCTAAAATGGCAAGAAAAATGGGGTAGTAGCTAAAATGGGTATAAGAAAATATATTTTTTTAATTGTGTGTGAGACCTTATTTTATGGTGATAAGAATAACTTGGGGTGGGGGTTGGGGAAGGAGAAAGAGAAATATTGATCGAATCAGACCAAAGGTAGAGTAGATAAGAATGAAGAAAGATTAGTAGATGTGTCACCAGGCTACTGTGAGAAGCTCAGGCTAAATAGAGATTCCAGGTGTAGGTGTTCTAGTTGGCAGCCGTAACTGAGTTTGCAGTGGACAGGCTGTACCCGCCATCACACATGTAAGGACACCATTTTGGACACATAGCCTTGTCTAGTCGTCCTAGGTTTCTAGCCCTAACCCCTACTTTTTCCCCATTCTCTTTTATTAGTTACAAATTACTAAATGATTCCCTAATCACCCCATCTCCTTTCAAAATTGTCAAAATACCACAGAGGGAGGGCTGATATTTGGATGATAAAAGACATCTATCAAGTTTCAGATTTTAATCCATTTTCGTGATTGAGTCATAAAACTCTGAAAGCTGGTCGAACGTTTGGAAAGGCTGATGCTGTCAAATGCCAAATGGCACAATTAAGTGTCATTCAACTGTCCTCCCTGAGGTTCAACTATCTTCTTTTGGCACCAAAAGGCAAAGAGGTCTTTCCGGGCACCAGCGCAGGCATCTTGCTTCCTTCTAGGGTCAGCAGATAGGGCCAAGGCAGTAAGCAGCGACGGGGTACAGAAACATGACTCATACCATCAGCCAGGGACGGAGGGCAACGAAGACTCCAATTTTCAAGAACGAAGATCCATTTGAATCATCTTATGCGGTGTTGCTTCTTCGGATATTCCATTTTGTAAAAAAAAAAACAGTTTTATTCAGATGTAATTAATATACCCCCAAACTCACCCATTTTAAAGTGTTCGATTCAATGGTTCTTAGTATATTCACAGAGTTGTACAACCATCATCACAATCTAATTATACAAAATTTTCATCACCTCAAAAGAAACCTGGTACTCATTAGCAGGGACTCCCCATTCCTCCCTCAACTCCCGGCTTCAGGAAATCACTAACCTACTTTCAGTCCCGATAGGTTTACTTCAACTGGGCATTTTGTATCAATGGAGTTATACAATGTGGTCTTGTAACTAACTTCTTTCCCTTAGCATGATGTTTAGAAATTCATCCACACTGGGGCAATTATCAGTACCTCGTTACTGTTTCATTGCCAAATAGTGTTCCATTATTTGGATACAGCACATTTTATCCATTCATTAGTTGATAGGGGTAGGGTTGTTTCCACTTTGGGGTAAGAATACTGCTGCTATAAACATTCATGTACAACTTATTCATGAGTGTGTGAGTGTATGTGTACAAGTTTTCACTTGCTTAGCTATATACCTAAAAGTGGGATTGCTGGAATATATGCTTAACATTTAGAGGAACTAACTGTTTTCCAAAGCAGTTGAACTATTTTTACATTCCCACAATTTGTTTAAGGGTTCTGATATCTCTTCATCTTCAAAAACATATATCCTTCACTTTTATTGTAACTTTCCTACTATATGTGAAGAGATTTTTCACTGCATCTCCCTAAATAATAATGATTTGAGCATTATTTCATGTGCTGATGACCATTTGTATATCCTCTTTGGGTAAAAATCTCTTCATGTCTTTTGCCCATTTTTTAGTTGGATTTTGTCTTTTATCAGTTGAGTTGTAAGATTTCTTTACATGCTCTGTATACAAGTCCCTTATCACAAAACAAATATTTCAAATGTTTTCTCCCACTCTGAGTTGTCTTAACATTTTGATGATGCTCGTTGAAGCAAAAAAAAAAAGTTTATTTTGATACAGATTAATTTATCTATTTTCTGTTTGGTTAATTTTGCAAAATTAAAATATTTATTTTGAATGTGGATATCCAGTTGTCTCAGCAGCATTGACAAGAAACTTCTTTCCCAATTGAGTAGTCTTGGCACGCTTGTCAAAGTCTACTGACCAGAAAAGTAGGGGCTAATTTCTGGACATTCAATTCAATTCCAGTGGAATATCAGTCTACAGTTATTTTAGTGGCATATTCTATGGGAACGGTAGCTTGGTAGTAAGTTCCTTCTGTAATAAATTAGGAGGTAAAAGTCCCCCATGTCTGTTCTTTTTCAGGATTATTTTGATTACTCTGTATTCCATGCAATTCCACATTCATTTTAGGATCAACTTTTCAATTTCTACAAAAAAAGGAAACAGGACTTTGAGAGGGATTGCATTGAATCTCTAGGTTACTTTGGGAACTAGTGTCATCTTAAAAATATTAAGTCTTCCAACACATGAACATGTGACTTTTTCCCACTTATTTAGATATTCTTTATTTCAACAATATTTTGTAGATTTTAGTGTGCAAATTTTGTACTCCTGCTAAGTTTATTCCTACGTATTCTAATAGAATTCTTGTTCTCAATTTAATTTCCAATTTGTTATTGGTAATATAAATGAGTACAATGTTGAGATGTTAATCCTGTAAACTGCAACTTTGCTGAACTCGTTAGGTTTGAAAGATTTGTAGTGGTGGATTCATTAGGGGTGTCTAAATACAATATCACACCATCTGCAAACATAGTTTGACTACTTACATTCAAGAAAGGATGCATTTTGTTTCTCATGCCAAATCACCCTGTAACGAGTAAACATCTTTGTCTTGTTCCTGATAATAAGGGAAAACCATTAACTCCAACCATTAAGTATGGTGTTACATGTGTTTCTTAGATGACTTTTATCAGGTTGAGGAAGTCCCCATCTATTTCCAGTTTTTTGGGTGTTTACATCATGAAAGGGTGTTAAATTTTTTCAAGAGTTTTACTGCTTTCATTTAGATGATCATGGATCATGTACTTTTTCCCACTTGGTCATGAAGTTATGATGTACATTCTTTCCTTTTATGTGTTGCTGGAGTGGTTCACTAGTTTTTAGTTTAGGACTTTTGTACCTATATTCATGAGGTGCATTGGCCTGTGTTCTTCTTGTGAAATCTGTCTGCTTTTGGTGTCAAAGTAATGTTAGCCTCGCAGACTGAGTAGAGAAATATTTGCACATATTTCATGTTTTGAAGGAGTCTATAAAAGATTATTAATTGTTCTTTAACTGTTTGGTAGAATTTACCGCAGAAGCCATTTGGGCCTGGGCTTTCCTTTTTGTATAGGGTATTTAATTACTAATTCACTCTCTTTTCTTGTTAAAGGTTAATTCTGATTTTCTTTTTATCCTGACTAGGTTCCAATTATCTGTGTCTTTCTATCAATTGGTCCACCACATCAATATATTGCATTTGTTGGCATAGAGTTCTTAATATTATACCATAATAAGTACTTTTTTATTTGTAAGGTTGAGAGTGATGTCCCCTCTTTCCCTGCTGATTTAAAAAAATTTGTGTCTTTTCTCCTTTTTACCTGGTTACTCTACTGAAAGGCTTGCCAGTTTCACAGATCTTTTCAAAGAACAAACTTGTGGTTGTGTTGATTTTTCTGCATTGTATTTCTATTGTGTACTTCATTCTTCTGCCACCTCTTGTTCTCTTGCTTATACTGCTTTGGATTGGATTTCCTCTTATTTTCCCAGTTTCTTAAAGAAGAAGGTTAGGCTATTGATTTTCTACATTTCTTCTTTTTAAATATAAATGTTTTCAGCTATAAACTTCCCTCAGCACAGTTTATCTGCATCCCATAAATTTTAGTATGTTATGTCTTTGTCTTTATACACATCAAGGTGAGGTTTTTTTTAGAGTTTCCTTTGTGATTTTTCCTTTGTCCCCTGTGATACATTGAATTATGTACCCCAGAAAATCATGTTTTTACTCTTGATCTGCATTCCCATGCTATGAACTCACTGTAAATAGCACCTCTTGGAGATATTATTTTAGTGTAGGTATGGCCCAAATGAATTGAGGTAAGGTCTTAATTGTGATTACTCAAGTCTTTTGTAAGCAGAATGAATATTAGACATAGAGAGAGTAAGTCACAGGGAGAAGGCAGAAGTCAATGGAACCTAGAAGAAAAAGGTGAGGACAGCTTCATGTAATTGGAAAGTCAAAGAACACCAGGATTGCCGACCAGCCAGCACCTATCATCCCTGCAACCATGAGGACTCTAACAAATTAGCCTCAGAAACCTAAAGCCAATAAATTTCTGTGACTGTAAGCCAACCCATTCTGTGATATCTGTTAAACAGCCTGGAGAACTAAGCCTATTACCCTCACCTTTATGCAGTGGGCGGTATGCAACCTTTGGTCACAGTCTTCCTGACCAACAGGATAAGTCTGATTTTAGCTAGGTTCCTTTGTCTCTTTCCTTGATCATCTGTTAAGCTTCTGGCTAGCTTCTCACACCCAGATAAAAAGTCACTACTAATGGCTAGCTGATTGCTCTAAAGTTTTCAACAATCTCTTCGGATATAATTTGTTCCACGTTAAATGCCAGCACTTTCAAAATGGCAGGGATTCTCTGAGACTTGGCCTGACCCCTTCCTGGTCAGGTCTATGTACTATGGAGCCAGAAGGGGTGGGAGGGATGGAAAATGGGAAATTTGTTCTTCACCAGTCACCCAAGCAAGAACCTCCCCATAGAGCAAGAGTCATGTTGGCATGAATGGGGTGGGGGGTGGTATTGCCTGGTTGCTAGCAGCA
The DNA here is from genome assembly GCA_004026745.1 of Myrmecophaga tridactyla. NCBI lineage: Eukaryota > Metazoa > Chordata > Mammalia > Pilosa > Myrmecophagidae > Myrmecophaga > Myrmecophaga tridactyla. The sequence goes on along the minus strand of PVIY010002388.1, from coordinate 14,825 downwards.
CCTAGTACAGATCTTCCATGACCCAGAGCCACAGACTATGGGATCGACTGATATTGACCAGCTATCTAGTCTACCTGGAATGCTTTCACAATTATAAAAAGTTTGGGGGGGATGGTGGTCTCTGGAGCAGCTCTCCTGTGACAGACCTATTAAAGAAATGGGTCTTTGCTCTTCACTGGTTTCCAGGCTCAAATCCATCCTAAATAACCAGAGTTGGGTTGGAGAACTAGGAGCCACCCAGCTGTTGCCAGCTTTCAAAAATAAGTCTTCTGCAACACAAAGATGTGAACATAGGTTCTGCCAATATTCAGTGACTACCAAAACCACTTGGAATACCTCTTTCACTCCAAGATGCTCAGGGAGTAGAACTGCAACTTGGCCATCGAGTTCACAACAACGGCAATTCTGCAAAGCAAAGCCAAAGGGCTATGACATACTCTGAATGCCTGGGACACCTACTATCCTCACAAAGCTTCCATAGATTTTGTTTACTAAACACTCCTCAATTTGTAGTAAGCATTTTGATCAATTTTCAGAGACTGTGAGTGACTGGCATTGCTAATCATGACCAGCTTAATAGATTTCATTCCATGCAAGGGTTTCCCTGAGTTCTTCTCAGTTCCATTCCACAGGTCTTGCTACAATTAAGTGCAACTGAATGAGTTGCCCATTAGCAGCACCCAAGTGAGCCTTGTCTACCCACATAACTGTGAGAAATAACAATAAAATATTGTTTTATATTACTAATTTGGGGATGGTTTCTTATGCAATAATGGGTAACCACAGCACATTGCCAGATTTACTCCTAAGTGTTTTCTGTTGTCTATCTGTGTTCACACATTTTTTGAAATGGCATACAAAATTCTACCACAACTACGTTTCTTTGAACATCTTTTCTGGGATAAAGAAAGTCAAGCCAAAATCTATTTATAATGTCATTTTAAACAACACACTCTGGGTTGCCTTTGGGATCAATCATATGAAGTGTCAGGATTCTTCAGAGCAGCTATCATTCTTTATTTTCTGCCCATCTTGTCTCATCCATTACAAAAAAGGGCACTGTGGCAGTCCTATTGCCTCAAAATAAAAGAAAAAGAAAAAATAGGAAAGTCCTTCTTGACAGTCCTCCTAAACAACTGTTCTATGGAATTATTTTATGTATCTCCGCTGCTCCTTATTAGATTCTGTATTTCTTAAGACTGGCAACCCAAAGTCCCTATCGGTAATAGCCCACAACTTGAAAGAGGAACCCATTCTTTTTAACTTCTTATTAAATGTGAATGAACTCCATCTTGGCAGAAAATAACTAATATATTCAGCTTGAATAATATAACTTTCAATCAATTTTAAATTCCTGCATATCTTAAAGTAAATCAGGCAAACTAGAAACAAAATACTGTTTAAAAATTCCCAAACTGTCAACACTTGCTGAAATTATTTAACGTCTTATACATATGTTTTCTACAAAGACATTTCTAATCTAGATGAGTTTTCCATGATTTGCTCCAACTCCATATTTCTCCTTCAATGTAAATCGAGAGTTGGCAGCTTGTAGTGTTAGTGAATTAGCTAACAGGTCAAGGAGTGATGTATCTAGTATTTTGAGTATAGATCATAGGTCATTATTTGGAGTGCGTTGCCCATTTAATGCCTCTTGTTACTTTGACTATATAGCCATACCATTGAGAAAAAATATACTTTGCAATATCTGTGCCAAAATTGTTAATCTGCACATATGTAAAAAATTGTACCTATTTACTTTCAAATGTGGATAAAATATAATAAAATTATGTAACTCTACCAATGTTAAAATATAATTATCATGAATTACCTAGAAATAATATGACTTTTTTTAGAATTCTCTTTAAAAACCACTGTGAAAGATTTATTCAAACTGAGAAATAAAAGCAGAATTCAGTATCAGTTAACATAACACTAAGTAGGAGAGAAAATCTTATGGATAAAACAGCATGCCTTGTTTCCTAATAGCAACCAAAGTCAAAATCTCTCATTTTCTGGTTCTGCACCGGCCATACTCAGATTTCATTACTATAAAGAATGATTACATTGGAAATGTAGTGGGTTATAAAAATGTTTCTCTACCAAGAAAAATATGATTTCTTATGTTTTTTAGTGGCAACCTTCATTAGAGTAAGTGCATTATCACGTTAGGTAAATTGCCTCAAATTTTCTGTTCAATCTCTACCAAGTAGTACAGTTATTGCAACTCACATTTCAGGCATTAGCATCCCTCAGAAAGCTCACCGAATTGCTGCACAAGTCACCTGCATAAATCTTCTGAATGTAAGACATTCCCTTTGGAATATTTTCTTAAACATATTCAATTGATTATAAAGTTAATTAATTAGTTTTATAACTTTAGAATTTCAGGAATGTCCTCAAGGTATATATAAAATGCTTTAAATGCTCATTTTAAATTGAAAGATATTCAAAATGACCACAAAGTTCAAATATAAAATTGTGATATTTTCTAAAAGTAACAAAAAATATCCATACGAACACAAAAGCATAAACAAGCATGTACCGAGTTTTCCCCATTCAAATTAGTAAGCTTTGTAGTCTATATTCTAATATATGCATTATGTTCCCCAAGGACTACAGATCAATCTGGAAAGAGGTATATGTGCTTTATCTTCCCATATCAGGAATCCTCAAAGGCTGGGGTTTCTAAATATATATATTTTAAAACATATTCAGTTCTTTGATCATTTGATTTTATATTGGGGGATTAAAAACATTATCTTAAAACTTTATTATGTGAAGGGTTGAACAAATTCTACTTTTTATACACAGAAACCAGACCCTACAGCTTTAAAAAGTGAGTAATCTAAATCATTATAAACATTAACCAGTCAGCGACAAGCTTGAGATAACTCCTCCCCCCACCTCTTAGCCTGCCAATTCCATCTCCCTTTCCCTAACCCCTGCCAACCATCCTACGTAAGCTAAACCCCTTCCCCTTTTCAGGGCTGTTGCCATCTTAGGCATCATCCTGCCTGGGCATAGCCTCACAATAAAGCTCCTTTAATCAAGTTTTGATTTCCTCTCCTACTTCCTAGTCCAGAAACCTATCACATATGATATTTGTAAGACAAAACATATAACTTCAATGGAGCTTCATTCAAGTTTTATTCCCACCATATGATAGGCTCTTGAAGTCCTTAAATAGTATATATTATGCTCACTTCTAAATTCTATGAGAACTTATTTTTTTTACAGAAAAAAATGACAGTTTTAAACACTTTTAGTCTAATTCAAATATTTTTAAAAATAATTTCTCTTTGTTATTTGCCTTCTGATTACTAATGGCCCCAAATTTTACCACTTAAGGGTAGAATTAAACTGGGAGAGACAAAAATAAAACAGAGACAATCCCTCCTTATTGCCAACAAAATATATAAAATAAAAAGAAGAAAAGGAAACTCTAGAGGTTTACAGATTGGAAAGGAAGAAATAAAACTGTCTTTATTTGCAAAAAAACAAAAACAAAAACAAAAAATCTTAGTCTACAAAAAATCTTCACATAATGTTTATATAAGCTTTCTTCAAAATTTTCAATAATTGGAAGCAACCAAGATATGTTCTTCCATAGGTTAATATACAAATGAACTGTGGCATATCCATACCATGGAATTTTATTCAGTTACAAAAAGAAATGAGCTATCCAACTATGAAAAGGCACGAAAGAATCATAAATGCATATTGATAAATGAAATAATCCATTCTGGAAAGGCTACATGCTATAGAATTCCAACTTATAACATTGTTGAGAAGGCAAAGCTACAGAAACAGTGAAAGATTAGTGCTTGCTACAGGTGCAGGAGGTATGGTGGGGGAGAAATGAATACATGATGCATCAGGCACTTTTAACACAGTAAAACTATTCTTTTTTGATACAGTGTTGATAGAGATGTGACATTAGGAATTCTCAAAAACCCATAGAACTGTTCACACAAAGAGCCAACCCTAATGTAGACCATCAATTTTAGCTACAAAAGAAGTATAAATATTGGTTCTTCAATTATAAAAAATATACCACACTAGGGCAAGACACCAAAGGCTAGGGGAAACTATTTGTGTGTGTGTGAGGAGTTTTATGGAAGCTCTGTCCTTTCTGTGCAGTTTTTCTGCAATCCTGAAAGTGCTCTGAAAAACAAACTTTATTATTGTAAAAATTGAGGGAAACTATGAAACGAAAGATTCAAGAAACTCAAAGAATACCAATCGAAATAAACCTGAATACAACTACAGCAGGGAACAGCATAATCAGACTGCATGAAAACAAAGATAAAGAAAAAAATCAGAAACAGTCAATAAATAAAGAACATTATAAGTGGAGGCACTTATGAAAAGAATGACAGCAGACTCCTTGTCAAATAACAGGGCTAGCAAGAAGTCCTTTTAGTCATGCGTTCAAAATACTGAGATAAAAGAGCTGTCAACCTAAAATTCAATATCCAAAAAAATGTCTTTTAGAAGTGAAGGTAAAATAAAGACTTCTGAGCAATATCAAAGCTTCAGTAATTGATAACCAGTACACCTGCACTATAGGAAATTAACATCAAAGGAAATTAGTTTATCAAAAAGAAAAGGATACATGTGGACATGCAAAGGAATCAAGAGCACTGGAAATGATAACTATATATGTAATTATAAAATAGACATTTCTTACTATTTTAACTTGTTTTAAAATAATTAACCCTTCAAAGCAATCATAATGACAATAATTTATGGAGTTTATATGTAAAAAATGGATAGCAATGATAACATAGACTGGGGCAGTAGAAATGGAAGGATAATAGTAGTCTAAGTTTCTCAAAATTTAAATATATATTTTATAAGCCAGAAAGCACTTCCAAGAAAGAATTATACTAAATAGCCAACAAGGCTACAAAATGAAATCAGGAAAAAATACTCAACTAGGCAGAAGGAAGAAAAATTGGAAAAAGGAAACAAATAACCAATGGGACAAATACGAAACAAACAGAAATATGGTATATTTAAATACAATCTTATCAATAATCATGTTAACTAAGAATAGTCTAAATCCCTCACTGAAAAGGGAGACACTATCAAATTGGATAAAATGGCAAAACACAATTATATTCTGCCAGAAAGAAGCCCACCTCAAACATAAAGACACAAATAATTTGAAATAAAAAGGGTAGAAAACAGTAACAGCATATGAAGCCTAATCATGAGAAAGCTGGAGCAATATAGTAATATCAGACAAGTGGATTGCATAGCAAAGACTATTACCAGGAATAAAAATGTTCTTTTCATAATCATATATAGGCCAATTCAACAAGAGGACATAGGAATCCTGACCATTTTTGTACCTTAGAACAGAGTCTCAAAATTAGTGTTACAAAAAGAATCTGAATTTCAAGGAGAAATATAAAAACTTAGAATTAAAGAGAAAGATTTCAACCCTCCTTTCTCAATATTTCATACAAGTAGACAAAAAAACCTGTAATATACAAGGAAACAATAACAACTGACATTTTAGAACATTTCAGTGCATGACAGCATATTTTTTCCTATACACAAAATATGTACCAAAATAGAACCTATGAAGGATCATAAAACAAATATCATAAAATTAAAAAGGATTCAAATCTTACCAACTCTGTTCTTTGATCTCAGTGCAATTAAATAACAACGGTATCTAGAACACCCTGAAATATTTAGAAAATAAATACTACACTTTTTAAAACCAGTGCATTATATGACTCAAGTTATTTTAGAAAATATTTTGAAAACTGGCACAAAAAATATCCAGGTATATGGGATGGAGTTAAAGAAGTCATTAAAAGTAAACTTTCAATGTAAAATATCTTTTAGAAATGAAGCAAGGTGTCAAAGAATAACTTCAGCTTCTACCTCAAGAGATAAGCGAAAGAGAGGCAAATTACAGCCAAACTATGAAGAAGAAAGGAAATAATAAAAACTGAAGTTAGAAATCAACAAAATATATGTCAGAAAAAAATAGAGAAATCCCATATAATAATAACTGTGATCTTTGAAAATATCAATACAATTGATATATTTTAAACTGAAATCAGGATAAACTGATCAAGAGAATAATAGAGAAAATACAAATTACTAATATCAGCATTAAGAGAGGTGACATCTGCTTGCCTGCCAGGCCAGAGGACCCGGGTTCAATTCCCAGTGCCTGCCCATGTAAAAAAAAAGAAAGAAAGAGAGGTGACATCTGACATCTATACAGATTATACAGATACCAAGAGTATATAAAGACATAGTATGAAGACCATTATGCCAATAAATTTATCGACTTAGATGCAACTGAAAAAATTATTGAAACGTGCAAACTATCATTTCAAAAAGAAGCAGATAACAGAACTGTACCATATATTTATTAGAGAAATTGAATTTGCTGTTTAAAACTTCTCACAAAGAAAACACCAGGCCCAGAAGGCGTTCGTGGCAAGTTCTACCAAATGTTTAAAGAATAAATAACATAAAGCTCTTCCAGAAAGCTGAAGTGGAGGCAATCCCCCTTCTATGGGACAAGCATTACTCTAATACAAAACCCAAGCAAACATATCACAAGGAAAGAAAATTACAAGACAATATCCCTCAGAAACACAGGTAAAAAATATTTTTAAAAACAGGGGTACAAGTGTAGTTCAGTGGTTGAATTCTTGCCCGCTATGTGGAAGACCAGGGTTCGATTTCCCACCCATGCACTTCCCTGAAAAACAAACAAGCAAGCAAAACAAACAGCAAAAACTCAACAAGTGGTGCTGCAATAACGGGATACTCATAAGGAAAAATAATGAAATGTGGCCCCGTCATACAGCATACTAAAAATAAATAAAAATTTAAAAAATCTGGCAAATCAAATACAACAATGTATGAAAAGAATAATACATCATGCCCAAATGTGGCATATTCCGGGAACACAAATTGTTTTAACATTTGAAAAAAGAATGTAATACCCTATGTTAACAAACCAGAAAAAAATAACAAAAAAAACCGAAGATTAAAAAAAAAAAAACATGACCGTATCAAAAGACGCAGCTAAACTCTCAACCAGGATGAAGTCTGATGACCCAAATTAAAACGTCCATCAAAACTTCCATCTCTGCTTAAGCTGTACTTATTTCCAGGAAGTGAAATCAAGCAAACACCTGCAAGACAGTTAAGAACTCCATCCTTGGCCCATCTCTCCATGGTGAACCACAAAGTCCCCAGCCAATGAAATAAAAGAACCCATCTTGACAGTGACCAGAGGCTCCGGATATGATGCAGCCACTCCTCTTCCCAGAGCATGTGCACTAAGCCCCCAGCCCTGACCTTACCTTAATTGTGCTCATTAAAATATAAATTATCAGCCTCAGAACAAGATTTTGATGCCAGTTTTCTGAACGTGCAACATATGTAAAGTTCAAGCGTGACCGGGACTGCATATGATGAGAACCAATGATGAAACCCCCTACCAGCTTGGATCAGCCACCTGCATGTGATCTTCTGATGCATGAAAGAATCTCCCCTCCAAGAACCACGAACATCTCCTGTCCAGGAGCAAGTACCTTAAGGACAGGAGTCCACCCTTCTCCATTCCTTGGCCAAAGAATAAAGTTCTGCTTTACTTCATTGAATCTGGTTTCATTTTATTCATGCCAATGACTGGAGACAGGAGTCTCTCAGTTTGGGAGACTCACGCAAAGAGGGTAAATAACAAAAGCATTTGAAAATTATCCATTTCTGATAAATTTTCAAATAATAGGAATAGAGGGAACTTTAATAAAATGCATCTATAAATCCTTACAGCTAACATCAATACTAATGTGAAACACTGAAAGCTTTCCCTACAAGTTCAGGACAAAGGCAAAGATGCCTGCTCTTACCACTTCTATTACATTGTTCCTGAGGTCCAATTCAGCGCAGAAAATCGAGAAAAAGAAATAACAGACCTCCATATTGGAAAGGAAAAAGTAAAATTTTCAACATTCACATATGACACGATCACATATATAAAAAATGTGTTAACTTGTACAATAAAGCTACTAAAACCACTACGTAAGTTTAGCTCGGTTGGAGAATACACTATTACAAAAATCAATGGCACCAACACAGGTTCCAATGAAAAATTGGAAATGGAAATAAAAATGCTATTTGCAATAGGAACAAAAATATCTGTGCATTGCAATTACATAGGGACAGAGCTGACAAAAGATGTTAAAGACACATACATTAGAAACTACTGGCCTAACTCATTTTATTGAACTTGGCTTAATTGCGCTTTGCAGATATTGTGTTTTTCACAAAGACAAGCTTTCTGCAAACCTTACATCGACCATGTCTGTCACCATTTCACTAACAGTGTGTACTCACTTCGTGTCTCTGTGTATATATATTTTTTATACATAATGCTACTGCACACTTAACAGATGGCACCATAGTATAAACATAACTTTTATAAACACTGGGAAACCGCAAAATTCATGTGACTCACTTTACTGGGTTATTTGCTTAGTTGCAGTGGTCTGGAACTGAACCCACAAAATATCTCAGAGGTATGCCTGTACAAATTATTACTTAACAAAATTAGAAAAGACTTAAATAAATGGTGACATACACTGAGTTCATGGACTGGAAGATTCAATATTAAGATGCTGTTTCTCACCAAGTTAATTTATACATTAAACACTTTGAAAAAAGTTGTCTTTTTTGTATAAATTGACAATATGATAGTGAAATTTCAATGGTAATACAAAATACTTAAGATAGTTCAAAAGACTTTGACAAAGGAGAAGAAATTTAATGGACTGCCACTACCTAACATCAATACTTAAGAGAAATCACAGTATTGAAGACAGTATGAATTTTTTCTCAAAACAAATATATAAATGGAACAAAATACAGTCCCAGAATAGATCCACATATATACGGAAGATCGATTTTTGACAAAGATTCAAAGGCAATTAATTTGAAAATGTAGAATTTTAAATAAATGATGCTAGGACAATTGGATAACTACATGCAAAAAAAAAGAGTTATAATCGACAAGTTATACCATATGCATAAATAAACTCAAAATGGATAATTGACCCAAATATAAAACGTAAAACTAGATAACTGTTAGAAGAAAACAAATGACCAAACATTTGTGACTTTGGGTTAGGTAAAGACTTCTAATATATGACGTCAAAACCAAGATAGATGAAAGAAAAAAAAAACTATACGACATCAAAATTCAAAATTTCAGTTCTGTGAAAGACACAATTAGAAATCTAAACAATTTTCACTGACTGGGGAAATTATTCACAAATCACATATCTGATACAAGACTCATATCCAGAATATATAAATAAATCTCAATTCTACATTCATTAAACAACTTTCTTTAAAATATATGGGAAAAAGATTGAACGGACACCATGTAGAATGAAAATAAGCACATAAAAAGAGGGACTACAAAGAAAATCAAACCATAATGACAAACCACAATAAACCTATTAGAATTGCTGTATTTTTTTTTAAAAAAAAAAAGCAAAAAACCCAAAACTTAACACTTTCAAGTTCTAACAAAAATTTAAAGCAACCTCAACTCTCATCTACTGCTGGTGGGAATTAAAAAGTTACAATCACTTTCAAAAGCAGTTCTAGAAAATTTAAAATCTATACCTATCATATCACCTGTCTTTCTGCTCCTACTAATTAACCCAAAAGAAGGAAGTTCATATGTCTATACAAAGACATGGGTTAAAGTTTTCACAGACGCTTTATTTGTAGGAGAAAAATAATAACAATGACATCAACAGCAGAGAATGTCTATGCACAGGTGAATGGATAGACCAATTTTGATATATACATACAATAATGAAACATTGTTACATGAAGCAGTATGGATGAATCTCAAAATAATTATGCTGAGAAAATGAACCAGAAGAAAAATGCCACAATACAGTATGATTTCATTTATATAAAATTCTAGGAAATGCAACAAATGTGTAATGACAGAAAGCACATGAGGAGCTGCTTGGGAACGGGGGCTACAGGGAAGAGATTATATTAGGTCAGGAGGCAACTTTGGGGCGTTGATGGTTATGCGTATTACATAGATTGTGATAGAGGTTTCACAGGTGTATACACCTTTCAAATATGTCAAGTTTTATATTCTAAATATGTGCAAATCATCATGATAATTATACATGAATAAAACTGTTAAAAATTGAAAACATGAATCCCACAACTAAATCTTCCTATGTAAGTATCTGTAAATCTTACAGGACACAAATGGCATAGAGCAAGATGGGATGCACACTGTATACCAGGGAACAATGGATGATTGTTTTAAGGATTGTTTTGAAACTCTATATATTTTGTAACATATCTAAGTAGTGCAATAAAACTAAATGTAAAATATCATGGAATTCAAAACACCACAAATGTAGTCACTGTTATCAACCAATTAGCCAGGTAAAAGTGAGTACTTCATTTATCTTCCATGCATAGGTAAAAATGTAGGGACAATTCCATATCTAAACCAGGGGGAGGAACTGAACTGAGGGCCCTGATTCCTCGTCCTCAGCTGATGTATTCCCATGTCAACAACTTCTGATAAATTAGAAATAATGGTACCCTTTCAAAAGTGATAAATTTCCTAAGGTCTCAAAATATTCAGAGTGTAAGATTAACAATTGAATGAAATTTTAATAGGATGATGGCTTATTTCTAAGAAAGCAATCCTCTTTTTTTATAATTTACATATTTCACTTTACTACTTCAAACAATTTTTCTTACTGGTGCAAAGGTATTTCCGTCTGTTCATCGTCCAAAGCACTTTGCATTGTAAATGTTAGATATTGTGGTATTAAGTTTCAAATTCAAAAGTTTAGCGGTGATCAGAAAGGGGGTCACACACTGCTACAATGAAGTTTTACCACATGCACATCTCACGATCAAAGTCCACAATTGACAACTGCAACCTGTAAATAATTGAAAGAAAATGTGGTATGTATATACAATGGAATATTATTTAGCCGTAAGGAGAATGGAGTCCTGATGCATGCAACAGCATAGATGAACTTTGAAGACATTATATTGAGTGAAATAAGGCAGACACAAAAGGACAAATATTGTATGACCTAACTAATATGAACTAATAATAATATGCAAAATCATGGAGCTACAATCTAAAATATAGTTTACCAGGGGATAGAACAGGGGTAGAGAACTGGCAGCAGATGCTTAATTTATGCAGACTATCTATTTAGAATAATCATGTTTGGAAACGAATAGTGGTGATAGTAGCACATTATTATGAGTATAACTGCGCTGAATTACGTTTGTGAATGTGGTAGAAAGGGAAAGTTTGGAGTAGTGTATAAGAGTAGAAGGAAAGTCAAAGATAAAACACAGGACTATATAATACAGTTAACCATTATGAACAATGACTGTGGTAAATAATACAAATATAAGGATTTTCGCTCATGAATTATAACAAATGTATGTCACTATCACAATGTGTTAATAATAGGTAGTATATAGGAAAAACACACCTAACATAAAAGTGAACTACAGTTAACAGTAATATTTTAATGTTCTTTCATCAATTGTAACAAAGATACTATAAAAATACAAAGTGTCAATGATGGGGGCATATGGGAACATTGCATTTTTACATGACTTTTATGTAAACCTAAACCAGATATGGACATCATAAGAAGTGATGGAATTAGCAACCAAGATTCAGTGTGGAAGAGAAAAATATAATAAAGAAATTCATCTGAAAAAAAAAGATGCCACAGGGCGGGTCACAGTGGCTCAGTAGGGCAGAGTTCTCGCCTGCCATGCCAGAGACCTGAGTTCGATTCCCGGTGCCTGTCCAAGTGAAAAAAAAGATGCCACACAAATGATTGTGAGGCTGTACCTAGACTATTATCCAGAAAATCCATTCCCTATGTCAGGACTTCTTGGGAAAGCAGCTGATTCCAGGTGTGTGGCTAGAAATACCCAAGATGAGCTTAGACTATCTTGTCATACTAAACAGTGATAAAACTTTCAAATATTTCTAGCATACCACCAAAAGGATTCAAGAGCCAACTCTAAGAGGTTCTTGCTGGCAAAAGAAAGGAACATTTGGTCTTCCTAAAGGATTAAAATAGCAATGGAAACCCATCAAACAGGTTTACATTTGTTAGTTCATGATGATGTTTTAAAAGCTAATTTATTACCTTCAGGGGTTGATGGGTAAAATTTACAAATAAATGTAAAGAATCGAGAATTTCATTGTCATTGTTCTAGAAACTATACCACTAAGTTACCAAATATGGGACAAGAGGGAGCATTACTTTGAAAAGTATTCAAATGAGTTACAAAGAAATTAGAGACCTAGAATATCACTATTTTCAGACTTCCAATGAGTTCGTGGTGCCAGGCATCCAATGAGATTTAATAGCTCATGAATCCAGAAACAGAGAAATTACAAAACATTATCTGCTTTCTGATCAAAGAACACAATTCTACAAACAATCCTGCCATAAAGATTAAGCATAGGTCTGGTAAGAGCTCTGGATCCAGTGACTAATTCTCAGGAAATACAGAGGATAGAGGAGCCTGGTGAGCAGCACCTGACTATATATTCAGCAAAACCTACACTAGGGAAAACTCAACAGGTCAAATGCTCCAAATTCTATAACAGATACATGGTTAGAAGGGGAAGAAAAGATACAGAGGAACCTTAAATGGATATTGCTAAGTGAAGAATGAAGTCAGTTTAAAAAGGCTTCATATTATGTGATTTCAACTATATGACAATCTTGAAAAGGCCAACATTTAGAGAAAGTAAAAAGGTCAGTGGTTGCCAGAATTTGGGGGGAAGAGATGAGTGATGAACAGTTTGAGGATAGGAAATTTTTATAGCACTGAAACTACTGCATATGATGCTATAATCACAGATACAGAACATTATGTATTTGTCAAAATCCACAGAACTGTACAACAGCAAGAATGAAACCTAATGTACACTATGGACTTTAGTTAATATCATCAATTACAACAAATATACAATACTGAGGGAGGATGTTGATAATAGGGAAAAAGTGCAGAGAGAAAAGATACATAGGAACTTTCTGTATACTCTGATACATTTTTCTGTAAAGCTAAAACTGCTCTAAAATATACACCACTAATTTTTAAAAATCTGCCTAACACATATATTGGTGAAGATTTTTGGGAAACTGGGACTCATAAATTTTTCAAAAAGGTCCAGAAGAATACCTGTACATGATTACTCAGTCACTTTATTCATAAATATCCCAACTTGGAAACAACTGACATGTCTGTCAATAGGAGATCAGACAAACTGGCAAACTCATGTAATGGAATATTACATACACAACACCACAGACGAATCTTAGAGCTTACATTTCTCAGTGAAAGAACTAAAATAAAATGAAAATTAATGAAGCCTCAAACCGGTTAGGTAATATTAAACAACCTCACACTTAACTGGAATTGCAGAAGGAGAGAAATGAGAATATAAACCAGAAAAAATATATGAATAAATAATGTGCAGTTAAAAAAAACCCTTAAAGGCAGAAATTTACAAATAGATAATGCTATAAACTAAGACAACTATTGAAAGCTAGGAAAATAGCAAATCTTGAAAGAAGGATGAGAAAAACAAGTTGCTACATCCAGGGAAATAGCTACTGAATTAACAGCTGATTTTTTCACCTGACCATATAGAGGAGAGAATGGAGGGAAAAAGCATCATTAAAGTACTTGGAAAACATCAATCCAGAACTCGATATACAGAGAAAATATTCCTCAAGAGAGATAGCAAAATAAAGACATTGTCAGATTAAACAAATACATGAGGAAATACAAACATACATATACACACATACATATATACACACACAAAATAATTTGTCCCCAGCAGACTGACATGTCAAGAAACACAAAAGAATGTTCCAAAAGTCAGGGTAGAGTAATAACAGTTACAAATTCAGATGTATAGCAAGGAATGAAAAAGCATGGGTATATGCAAATGACAATTTGCTCTACTTCTCTCTTAATATAATACATATAACTAATTAAAGCAAACTTTATAACATCATCCACTGGGGTTTACAATACAGAGACATATAAAGCTTATTACAACTACAGGATAAAGCAGAGTGGGCAAATAGGAAACCAATAATAAAATGGTAGACACAAACAGAACTAAAACATTAATTATCTTAATGTTAATAGACTGCAATAAAAAGGCAGAAGTTGTTATAAGTGATTAAATAAAAAGACATAACTATTTGCAGTCTACAAGAGATGCACATTAGATAGGAGCCCATGAATAGGTGGGAAGTACAAGGATGGAAATTGATCTACAATACAAACAGTAAGCATTAGAAAGCTGAAACGTCTATATAAATGATAGAAAAATGTATACAGAAACACAAAGTTGTCACCAAATATAATGAAAATATTTCATAATGTTAAAAAGGTAAATTATATAGCCAGATATAATCATAAACATATATGCATCTGATAAGAGTTTCAAAATACATCAAGCAAACTGACATAATTAAATAAATGTCAATAATTTCAAAATAAGATTGGAAATTTTAACATCCCACTTAGTAAAATAGAACAAAAATTCAACAGACATGAAAAATTGAAAACAAAAACTTGTTCTATCTTTACTTAAGAAAACACAAATACAACATCATGAAAATATATATTCTTTTAAATACCTGTTGGCATATGTCTATGAGAAAACTTAGGTTAGGCCATAAAACAAGTTTTCAATAATGTTTAAAAGAATG